>PISX010030119.1:0-19130 GCA_004024625.1 Mellivora capensis | reverse complement strand
GGGTATTGTGGAGGGCACGCATTGCATGGAGCACTGGGTGTGGTGTAAAACTATGAGCTCTGTTACGCTGAAAAGAAATAAAAAAGTAAAATATTTAAAAAAAAAAAAAGAATTAGGAAAGAGGACAGAGAGAACAAAAGGTAGCAAAAGGAGATGGCCAAGATCCTGCTGGCAGGGGTGCAAGGCACAGCCCGGGCGGGACCCGGTCTAGCCAGACCAACCCAACCTCGAAAACTGTGGCCCAGGCTAGATAGCGAGCAATGTGCGAAGGAATGCCCCAAGCGCCAGGGCCAGACCGAACAGGACGCTCGGGTTTTGCTGGCAGGAATGGACAGTGACTAGGGGAGACGGGACTCAGATCCCTTTCCCGAGTCTTGGGTAACTGTGTATGTGGAGGGGAAACCAGTGGGATTCATGGTGGACACAGGAGCCCAGTACACAGTTTTAAACAAGCCTACAGAGCCCCTATCTCAGAAAACCAGCCTGGTGCAGGGGGCAACTGGGTCCAAGGCTTATCGATGGACCAGTAGGCACGGGGTGGACTTGGGCTGCCACCAAATGACCCACTCCTTCCTAGTTATCCCTGAATGCCCTTGTTGTTGTTGGGGCATGATCTCCTAACCAAAGTCCAGGCCCGTATCCACTTTGAGCCAGATGGCATCAAGGTGATGGATGGCCAGGGACAGCCCCTTCATGTTTTGACCCTGTCCCTCGCAGATGAGCATCGCCTGTTTGCCCTGCAGGATATCTCTTCCCCCATAAAGTGGCCCCATGAGATGGATTACTGGCTTAGAACATACTCTCAGGCATGGGCAGAGATAGCGGGTATGGGTCTGGCGGCCCACCGAGCACCAGTAGTGGTCGAAGTGAAAGCCTCGGCCCAGCCTATCTGGGTCCGCCAGTACCCCATGCCCACTGAAGCACGGAAAGGGATTGCCCCACACATTAACCGCCTCTTAGAAGCTGGGATACTGAAACCCTGACACTCTGCCTGGAACGTCCCACTTCTCCCCGTTAAGAAACCAGGGGGAAAGGATTACAGGGCTGTCCAGGACTTGAGGGAAGTAAATAAGAGGATTGAGGACATCCACCCCACGGTCCCCAACCCTTATACCTTGCTAAGTCACTTAAGAAGGGACCCCTACATACAGGTACGAGGGTATGGGGGAGGGCACCAGGACGAAGCTGGGAGGTGGATTTCACTGAGGTAAAACTTGGGAGGTATGGGTATAAGTACTTGCTGGTATTGGTTGACACCTTTTCAGGCTGGGTGGAGGCCTTCCCCACGAAACGAGAGACTGCCCAGGTTGTTGCTAAGGCATTACTAGAAGAAATTATACCCAGATATGGGGTCCCCAAGGCTTTAGGGTCCAATAATGGCCCGGCTTTCATCAGCAAAGTCCTACAAGGACTGGCCCAAGTGGTGGGGACTAATTGGAAGTTACATTGTGAATATAGTCCCCAGAGCTCTGGGCAGGTAGAAAGGATGAATCGAACCTTAAAAGAGACCTTATCTAAATTGACCATCAAGACTGGCATGGACTGGGTGACTCTCCTACCTTATGCCATCTTCTGGGTTCGGAACTCCCCGTATAATTATTTGGCCAGTTTGAAGGCCCTACAGGAGGTTCAGCATGAAATCTGGCCCATGGTGCGCTCTTTGTATGAGACAAGGGATACACTGAATCCGGAACATGGCATTGTCCCAGGTGATTGGGTATGGGTAAGGAGACACAGGTCCCGAACCTTAGAGGAAAGATGGAAGGGTCCTTGTGTGGTTGTTCTGGTTACCCCCACTGCCTTAAAGGTTGACGGCATTGGGCCTTGGGTCCACCATTCCCACATTCGCCCAGCCACCCAGCCAGAGCAGAGACAAGCCAGGGAGTGGACTGTGTGACAACACCCTGATAACCCCCTGAAGCTACAACTCTCCAGACCTCGGGGATGCACCGAATCTTTCATCTGGTCCGACGATGAAGTGGCTGCTGGTCCTGACCCTGCTCAACAACTGGAAAAGAAACCACGCAGAAACCAAACCTCATCGGCCTTATAAGCAGACATGGATCCTGACTGATGGAGAGACTGGTAGGACTCTAAACGAAACCACCCGTGTGGCCCCACTATCCACATGGTGGCCAGACTTAACCTTCTGCTTTAGGGATATCAACCCTGATTACAAGTCCACGGCACCCAATTTAGCCCATAGCTATGGATTCTATGACTGCCCAGGACACTCTAAGGGCTGACAATGTGGGGGGGTCCAATATTCCTTCTGTAAGAGTTGGGCCAGTGTCACCTCTAGTGACGGGGATTGGAGGTAGGCGGTTTCACGACCAGACTCTCTAAAATTTGCTTTTGTTAATCAAGGGAAACCTAGAGGGGCAACCATTCCTCTCCTTCGAGGGCCTTGTTCCCCTCAAGACTCAGGATCTGAGTTCGGTTTACTGACCAGGGAAGACGGGAAGGGGTTAACAATTGGATTCAAGGGAAACAGTGGGGAATAGTGTTCTACAAGTACGGGGGACATGCAGGATCCACAATTGTTATTAGATTGAAGGTTGAGGCAGTACAGATGAGCAATGCTCCGGTAGGTCCAAATAGGGTGCTGGCTCCTCCAGCTGGCCGAAAGGCCTCTCCAGCTTCCCCTGACCCTACCAAGAACCCAGGTAACAGAAGCATCACAAATAGGACCTATAATCTCCCCGGCACCTACTACACAGGCCGCCGAAGACCCCTTAAAATCTCTCACCTCCCTGTCGGAGGTGGTACTCCAGAATAGGAGAGGGCTTGATTTGTTGTTCCTCCAACAAGGGGGACTATGTGCCGCATTGAGAGAAGAATGCTGCTTTTATTCCGACCATACTGGGGTAGTAAAAGAATCCATGGCTAAGATGAGAGAAGGATTAGCCAAGAGGAAGAAGGAGAGGGAGGCACAGGAGAACTGGTTTGAGGCTTGGTTTAATAGGACCCCCTGGTTCACCACCCTAGTTTCTAATTATTTTAATTCTCTTGTAAGATGAATTCTTCCCTAAAGGAAATTCATGTGGGAGACTTTCAGGACAAATACAGGTCTTTGATATGTTAAAATCCTGGAACTAAAATGGGTAAAAATTTGCAGAACTAACTAAAGCTGCATTCAAACTAAACCAGAATTAGTAACATGGGACTAAATGCACTAAAAGATTATAGTGTTGTGTCTCTTAATGTTTTGTCTTATTTTTAACATTGCTGGTTCTCTAATGTTTGCTCTTACACACTAAGGAAAATTTTACTTATCTGTAACTTACAGAAATGTAAAAATATTTATATGCAAACAAATCAAAGCATTCAACTTTTCTCTCTATCTGAACCCTCCTAAGGTCTCAGTAAGTATTCTTTCTTCCATGGCAGTCAGTCATTTGCATACGTTCAATAAGAATCTGTTCTCCTTGTAACAGGACACCATTGGAAACATTGGTTATTTTACCAAGGCTTTGACTGAAATGTCATATTTGAGAAAGACATACATAGACTCAGATATGACCAGACAGCATAAAGGAACTAAGATTGACTTTATAAAACCTGGAGCCGTAAAGCCCTTTGGAACTTTTGGCCTGATACCTTGCTTACAGAGTTCCCAGCAGCCTCACCAGGTGAGTAAAGAATGTCACCCCCTGGCAGGGGCAGGAATCTCAGGAACCTTGGGCCCCTCAGGAAGAGGAGTTGGCCCAAATCGACAGGTATTGCAGGCATGTCTGATGGCAACTACGTGGCTTGGCTTCTGGCCCGGAGAGGCTACTAAAAGTTCAACCTAGAGATTCCTTATGAAAAGTTCCAGCAAAGCAGATTTTAAAAGATCTATATGATCACTTACTGTTCTTGCTGAGCTTATGTAAATAATTGGGCCAAGTTTGTTAAAACTGGACTTGTTTTTCAAATTAATTAGTCCTGATGTGGTTATCTCTGGAAATGAGGGTTATTTTAGAGAGAAAAAAAATTGTGTTTTAATAACACACCTTTATGGATGTTAGATTCTAGATTGGATTGTCTTTAAATGTTTGTTTACCTAAGCTAGACAACTTGAGGTAAACTTCAGAGAAATTGCACGATAGCTGGTTTAGATGGTCTTGCTTTTGCCAGTCAGTAAGCCCCAGATATAAGGAGGAAACTTCAGAAAATTGAAAGATTTGAAGGGAAGAATCTGGTTGGGTTGGTGGGAATAATAGAAATAGCTGCTGAGGACTGAGTCATGCTTGCAGGGGATGAGAGCTCTCTTACAGACTCTGCAGGAAACTCTGTTCCAGAATGGAAAAACCAACCAGACAAGGACGATCTTCTAAAGCTAAGACTGTGCCGTTCTCACTTACCCCACTAATGTTGCTTACAGTTCAGCTCATGGTACTCAGACAGCAATACCAACCACTGGACCTTGTTGCTGAGACCAGCCTGGACCCATGATTGGGTCCTTCCTTAGGTTCCTCTGAGAGGGGGAATGTGGGGACCGAGAAAAATTAAGGCCATCCCATCTCAAGTTTAGCCTTAGCTTAAGTACAGCCATTTTACTGAGTATGGACTTAAGGGAAGAGGGACTAGGGGAAGCTTGAAAAACAAGCTTGAAAAACAAGCTAGAAAAACAAGTCAAACCTAAGCACCAGAATATGGGTGGCTGCAGACTAGATACATTGGTAAAGGGCTTATCTCACTAAACCACCAGGGAGTGACGCAAAAGTAGACCGTCAGAGTGTGGAGCCAGATATGAATGTATGGAAAATTACTGTGTGTTAAGTGCCTTAAAAACGCTATATAAACCCTTGGTTTTGAGTGCTCGGGGTCCTTGTAGAAGCCCGTTGTGCTGGGAAGATACTTGGACCCCAGCTAGCTGGAAATAAATCCTTGCTGTGTGACTTGCATTATCGGGAGTGTTCTCTGTCTATTTGAGGGGTGGCCGACTCCATATCCTAACAACACTTATCCAGGGAATGGCTAGGTAGGAGAAAACCATTAATGACAACATAGGATCTCTAACAGCAGAAGTGAGAACCACCTGGGAAGAAGTTAAAAATGCTATCAATGATATCCAATCTAATCTAAACATTCTAACAGCTAGGGTAACTGAGGCAGAAGATAGAATAAGTGATCTAGAGGACAAAATGATAGAGAAAAACGATCAGGAGGCGGCATGGAAGAAACAACTTAGAAGCCAGGAAAACAGAATTAGGGAAATAAATGATGTCATGAAACGTTCCAATGTCAGAAGTGCAGGGATCCTTGAGGGGGTGGAAAATAGAGAAGGCTAGAAGATACAGTTGAACAAATTCTGGATGAAAATTTTCCCAATCTGGGAAATGGAACCAGCATTTGAGTCCTACAGAAGAAAGAACACCCCCCCCCCAATATCAACGAATCTAGAAAGATCCTTGTGGAACTTGATTGTGAAACTGATGAATCATAATTACCGACAAGAGCTCCTAAGAGCAGCTGGGGAAAGAGATTCCTTACATACAGTGGAAGGTCCATCAGAATAACATCAGAACTGTCCACAGAAATCTGGCAAGCCAGAAAAGTGCTGGCAAGACATATTCAGGGCACTAAATGAGAAGAATATGCAGCCAAGAATACTTTATCCAGTAAGGTTGATATTCCAAATGGACAGACAGATAAAGAGCTTCCAAGACCAGCATGGTTTAAAAGAGTATATGACCACCAAGCCAGCACTGCAAGAAAATATTAAGGGGGATTCTATAAAAGAAGAAAGTACCCAGAATGACATAAAACAGACATTTACAGAGACATTTATAGAAATAAGGACTTCACAAGCAACATGATGTCAATAAAAACCTATCCTTCAGTAATCTCTCTCAATGTGAATGGCCTAAATGTTCCCATAAAATGGCACAGGGTTGCAGATTGGATAAAATGACAGGACCATCCATATGCTGTCTACAAGAGACACATTTGGAACCTAAAGATACATCCAAACTGAAAGTGAAGGGATGGGTAAGGATTTCTCATGCCAATGAACCTCAAAAGGAAGCTGGGGTATGGATTTTATCAGAAAATTAGATTTTAAACTAAAGACTGTCATCAGAGATACAGAAGGACACTACATCATTCTTCAAGGGGCTATCAACCAAGAAGATCTAACAATTGTAAATATGTATGCCCCAATATGGAGGAGCAGTCAACTACATAAGCCAACTGTTAATCAAGATAAAGAGTCATATTGATATGAATACATTAATAGTAGGGGATCTTAACATGCTACTCTCAGTAATAGATCATCCAAGCAGAAAATCAATAAAGAAACAAGAGCACTGAATGACACATTGGACCAGATGGATCTCACAGATATATACAGAACATTCTACCCTAAAAAAACTAGAATACTCATTCTTCTCAAACACACATGGAACTTTCTCCAGAATAGTCCACACAGTGTGTCACAAATCAGGACTCAACTGATAGCAAAAGATTGAGATTATTCCCTGTATATTCTCAGACCACAATGTTTGAACCTGGAATTCAAGCACGAGAAAAAATTTGGAAGGAATTCAAACACTGGGAAGGTAAAGACCACCCTGCTAAAGAATGTTTGGATCAACCAGGAAATCAAGGAAAAAAAAAACAATTCATGGAAAACAATGAGAATGAAGACACTTTGGACCAAACCTAAGGGATATGGCAAAGGCGGTCCTAAGGGGGAAATATATAGCCCATCAAGCCTCACTCAAAAAGAAAATAAAAACAAAAACAAAAAACAAAACAAAAAAACCCTGAAAAACCGAGAATACATTAGCTTTCTTTACACCTTAAAGATATGGAAAATCACAACAAATAAAGCCAACCACATGCACGAGAAGGGAAATAATCACGATTAGAACAGAGATCAAAGAGATAGAAACTAGAGATACAGTAGAACACATCAATGAAATTAGAAGCTGTTTTTTTTTTTTCTTGGAAAGAATCAATAAGACTGATAAACCACTGGCTAAACTATTCTAAAGGAAAAGAGAAAGGACCCAAATTTATAAAATTATGAATGAAAGGGGAGAGATCACAATTAACACCAAGGAAATAGAAACAATCATTAGAAATTATCAACAGTTATATGCCAATAAGTTAAGCAACCTAGACGAAATGGATACATTCCTGGAAACCTATAAACTTCCAAAACTGAATCAGGATGAAACTGAGAACCTGAATAGACCAATATCAAATAATGGGATTTAAAAACTGATCAAAAAATTCCCAAAAATCAAGAGCCCAGGACCTGATGGATTCCCTGGAAAATTCTACCAAACTTTCCAAGAAGAAATAATACCTATTCTCCTGAAGCTGTTTCAAAATATAGAAACAGAGGAAAACTTCCAGAATCTTTTTATGAAGTCAGAATTACCCTGATCCCCAAACCAAACAAAGACCTCACCAAAAAGGAAAATTTCAGACCAATATCCCTGATAAATGTGGATGCCAAGATTCTCAACAAGATCCTAGTTAATAGGATCCAACAGTGCATTAAAAAGATTATCCACCATGACCAGGTAGGATGTATCCATGGGATTCAATGGTGTTTCAACATTCACAAATCAATCACTGTGATAGAATGAATCAATAAGCGGGAAGAATCACTTGGTCCTCTCAATTGATGCAGTAAAAGCGTTTGACAAGATACAGCATCGATTTCTGATTAAAACGCTTCAAGGTATAGGGATAGAGGGAACATTCCTCAACGTCATAAAATCTATCTATGAAAAATCCACAGTAAATATCATTCTCAATGGGGAAAAGCTGACAGCCTTCCCGTTGAGATCAGGAACACAACAAGGATGCCCACTCTCAGCACTCTTGTTCAACATAGTATTAGAAGTCCTAGAAACAGCAATCAGACAACAAAGAGAAATAAAAGGTATCCAAATTGGCAAGGAAGAAGTCAAACTCTCTCTCTTCGCAGATGACATGATACTTTATATGGACAACCCAAAAGACTCCACCCCCAAACTACTAGAACTCATACAGCAATTCAGTAACGTGGCAGGATACAAAGTCAATGTACAGAAATCAGTGACTTTCTTATACACTAACAATGAAAATAGAGAAAGATAAATTAGAGAATCAATTCCATTTACTATAGCATCAAGAACCATAAGATACCTGGGAATAAACCTAACTAAAAAGGTAAAGGATCTGTAGTCAGGGAACTATAGAACACTCATGAAAGAAATTGAAGAAGACACAAAAAGGTGAAAAAGCATTCCATGCTCATGGACTGGAAGAATAAACATTGTTAAAATGTCTATACTGCCTAGAGCAATCCATACTTTCAATGCCATCCTGATCAAAATTCCATCAGCATTTTTCAAAGAGCTGGAACAAATGATCCTAAAATTTGCATGGAACCAGAAGAGGCCCTATATTGCTAAGGAAATGTTGAAAAGGAAAAGAAAACTGGGGGCATCACATTGCGTGATTTCAAGCTTTACTACAAAGCTGTGATCACCAAGACAGCATGGGACTGGCACACACACATACACACAAAGACATAGACCAGTGGAAGAGAGGAGGGAGCCCAGATATGGATCCTCAAATCTATGGTCAGATAATCTTCGACAAGCAGAAAAAAAAATATACAGTGGAAAAAAGACAGCCTCTTCAATAAATGGTGCTGGGAAAATTGGACAGCTATGTGTAGAAGAATGAAATTGGATCATTCTCTTACACCGTACACAAAGATAAACTCGAAATGAACAAAAGACCTCACCATGAGGCAGGAATCCATCAGAATCCTAGAGGAGAACATAGGCAGAAACTTCTTTGACATCAGCTACAGCTATTTCTTTCAAGATATGTCTCCAAAGGCAAAGGAAACAAAAGTGAAAATGAACTTTTGGGACTTCATCAAGTTTCTGCACTGCAAAGGTAACAATCAACAAAACAAAGAGGCAACCCACGGAATGGGAGAAGATATTTGCAAATGACAATACAGACAAAGGGCTGGTATCTAGGATCTATAAAGAACTCAAACTCAACACACACAAAACAGATAATCACGTCAAAAATTGGGTAGAAGACATGAACAGACATTTCTCCAATGAAGACATACAAATGGCTAACAGGCACATGAAAAAAAAGTTCATCATCATTAGCCATCAGGGAGATTCAAATCAAAACTACATCGAGATACCACCTTACACCAGTTAGAATGGCCAAAATTAACAAGACAGGAAACAACAAAAGTTGGAGAGGATGTGGAGAAAGGGGAACCCTCTTACACTGTTGTTGGGAATCCAAGTTGGTGCAGCCACTTTGGAAAACAGAGTGGAGATTCCTCAAGAAATTAAAAATAGAGCTTCCCTATGACCCTGTATTTGCACTATTGGGTATTTACTCCAAAGAAACAGATGTAGTGAAAAAGGGCCATCTGTACCCCAATGTTCATAGCAGCAATGACCACAGTTGCTAAACTGGAAAGGATATAGAAGGATATGGCCCATATATACTATGGAGTATTATGCTTCCATCAGAAAGGATGAATACCCAACTTTTTTATCAACATGGATGGGCGTGGAAGAGATTATGGTAAGTGAAATAAGTCAAGCAGAAAGAGTCAACTATTATATGGTTTCACTTACTTGTGGAGCATAACGCATAACTTGGAGGACATGAGGAGATGGGGAGAAGTGAGTTGGAGGAAATTGGAGAGGGAGACGAACCATAGAAGACTGTAGGCTCTGAGAAACAAACTGAGGGCTTTGGAGGGAAACGGGGTGGGGAGTTGGGTGAGCTTGGTGATGGATATTATGGAGGGCACGTATTGCATGGAGCATTAGGTGTGGTGCATAAACAATGAATTCTGGAACTCTGAAATGAAATAAAAATGAAAAAAAAGAGCTTCTAGTTTCATTCATGTGCTCTACTGTTTTAGTACTTTCATTGATTTCTGCTCTAATCTTTATTATTTGGCTTCTCCTGCTTGGTTTAGGTTTTATTTGCTGTTCTTTCTCCAGTTCATTTAGGTGTAAGGTTACCTTGTGCATTCTTTTTTTTTTTTTTTTTTTTTTTTTTTTTTTTTTTTTTTTTTTTTTTTTTTTTTTTTTTTTTTTTTTTTTTTTTTTTTTTTTTTTTTTTTTTTTTTTAACTTTTTTTGAGAGAGACTTGGATGGGTATGTTTTTCCCCTTTAGGGCCACCTTTGCAGTATCCCATAGGTTTTGGACCAATCAATTTCCTATCATTCTCATTGGTTTCCATGAATTGTTTAATTTCTTCTTGGATTTCCTAGTTGACCCAAACATTCTTGAGTAAGATGTTCTTTAGCTTCCAAGTGTTTGAATTCTTCCAATTTTTTTCTTGTGATTGAGTTCCAGTTTCAAAACATTGTGGTTTGAAAATATGCAGGGAATAATCTCAATCTTCTGTTATCAGTTGAGACCTGATTTGTGACTCAGTGTGTGGTCTATTCTGGACAAAGTTCCATATGTGTTCAGGATAAATGAGTACTGTGTTGTTTTAGGGTGGAATGTTCTATATACCTCTGAAGTCCATTTGGCCCAGTATGTCATTCAAAGCTCTTATTTCTTTGTTCATTTTCTGCTTAGATGATTTTTTTTAGATGATCTGTCTTTTACTGAAAATGGAGTGTTGATGTCCCCTACTATTAAAGTATTACTATCAATATGAGTTTTTATTTTGGGTAACAGTTGGCTTATATAGTTGGCTGCTCCCATGTTGGGGACATAAATATTTACATTGTTAGATCTTGTTGGATAGACCCTTTAAGTATGATACAGTGTCCCTTTGTATCTCTTACTACAGTCTTTAGCATAAAATCTAATTTATCTGATGAGAATTGTTACCCCAGTTTTGAGTTCCATTGGCATTAAAAATTGCTATCCATCCCCTCACTTTCAGTCTGGATGTAACTTTAGGTTTAAAATGAGTATCTTGTAAATAGCATATGGATGGGTTACATCTTTATCCAAGCAGCAACTGTGTGCTGTTTCTTGGGAGCATTTAGGCTGTTCACATTGAGAGTTATGATTGAAAGATATGATTTTAGTGGCATCATGTTGGCCTGTGAAGTCCCTGTTTTTACAGATTGTCTCTGTACATTTCTGGTCTATATTACTCTGGGGGCCTTTCTTCTTTTATAGACCCCTTTAATATTTCTTTCAGGGTCGGCTTGTCACATATTCTTTCAGTTTCTGCCAGTCCTTTAAACTCCTTGTCTCTCTATCCATTCTGAATGACAGCCTTGGTAGATAAAGTATCCTTGGCTGTATGTTCTTCTCATTTAGTACCCTGAATACGTCTTGCCAGCCCATTCTGGCTAGCCAGGTCTCTGTAGACCGGTCTGATGTTATTCTGATGTTCATCCTTCCATAGGTAAGAAATCTCTTACCCCTAGTTGCTTTCAGGACTGCTGCCTTGGTTCTAAGATTTGGGAGTTGTACTATTATATGTCAGGGTGCTGGTCTGTTCTCATTGATCTTGGGATCTGTTCTCACTGATCTCTGCCTCCTGGACATGAATGCTTGTTTCCTTTCCCAGATTAGGGGAAGTTCTCAGCTATGATTTGCTCTAATATATCTTCTGCTCTCTCCCTACACCCCATCAGGGATCCCAATAATTCTGGCTTCAGAATGTTTCATGGAGTCATTAATATATCTGAGTCTGATCTCTTGTGCTTTAAAGCTTTTTCACAGGCCTCCTTGGTTTCCTTCTTTTCTATCATCGTATGTTCTAGCTAATTCATTCTTCTATCTCCTTTACCCTCGCTGTCAGGGTATCCAGTTTAGAGTGCATCTCATTCATACCATTTTTAAGTTTGGCCAGAACAGATCTCATTTATGTCCTTAGAGATTCTATACAGTTGCTAATATTTTTCTCAAGCCTAGATATCGACTTCATAATTGCTACCCTGAAATCTATCTCTGACATCTTGCTTATATCCATATCCATTAAGTCTGTGGTAGAGACCACAGTCTCTGATTCTTTTCTTTGTTGGGGGTTTCTCCTCTTAGTCATTCTGTTGATGGGTGGCTGAGGGAAGGTAGAGTCCAAAGTATTAACCACAACCAAAGCACAATGCACCATTTTATAAGGACCTTAGCATTGTCATCCTCTTGTTCTTCCAGCCTGTCTTCTGGGGGAGGGGCCTGCCACCCTGTTACTCAAGCAACCCTGCTTGGGCAGAGTTGGCCTTCCTCCTGTCAGAGCAGGGTGGGCTCAGTGGAAACCAGTTTTTTGACCTTTTGTTCTCTGGCAGCTTCCCGTGTCTCTTCCATCTCTCCCAAGAGTCAGAGGTGAAATGAATACAACCAAACCTCTGACCCAGAGCAGAGAAATCATAGTCCTCTCTTCACTGAGCCTTCCAGGACACACAGTCTCCATTTCTGTCTATGCTGCTAAAAACCACAGCCTCCCTGGTGGTGCACCCCACAGCAATTCTCCCAGAGGTCAATCCCAGGGCTGGGCATGTCTCTGGCCTTTGTGCTTGTAAAACTTAGAGTTGCCCCTAGTTCACATGCACGTACCCACCCACAGCTCCTGGATCCTCTCTGGGGCTGCTACCACTCTGCAAGTCTGTCCCTGGTCTCCAGAGCTGGATGTTTTTGTCCTCTGGGGTGATATCACCTTCCCAGCACCAGCTTATGGTGACTCCCTCCCCCTTCTAATTATCTTCCAACATCTGTCCACTGAATCACAGCTCTGCTTTCATACCTCATGACCACTGGAGATTTTCTGCTTGTAGAGATCCGGATATATATTCTTACATCTCAGGCTGATTTCATGGGTGTTGAAAATGGTTTGATAAATATCCAGCTAATTTTAGGGGACCAGCTGAAATAAGGTCCCCTGCTCCTCCACCATCTTCTGTGCTTCTCCTAAAACAGAACTTCTTCAAAAATATTTTAATGCTACTTGGCTAGCATAATGAAGGCATGTCCCAATAGGTGTAATGAAATATATAAAATTAACCATTTCTGGACTACAGAGAAGGAAGTCTTACATCTCATGAATCCTCTTTTCCCTCAACTTTTTATTCATTCCTTCTCCAGCTGCATCCTGGAAGAGACTTTTCAACACATCTCAGGTGTACATTACTGCCAAAGCTTCCCCAAATGCCACCAGTCAGCCCATACAATCTAGGTTAATTTTCTTTCAAAATTCCTTTCATATAATTCCCCTCCTCAAAAGCCTATAATGGTTTCCTATTTCTTATCACATTATATCTAAAACTCTTCTACCTAATTTTAAGGCTATAATCTACCTCCATCCTTCCTATCCTACTTTATTCTGCAATATTTCCCAACCAGCAGATCCCCTCCCCCTAGGATAACTGTGATATTCATTTGTTCTTTCTTAGGGAAAATTTGAAGAAACAAGGAAAAGAAAAACAGACACTGAAATCCCTAACCGCAAATGTTTATTTATAGTTGAAGTTAAGTAATATTTTTAATGCATGCTGAGAAAACAGTAATATTTCAAACTTACAGATTATTATTGGATAAGGAAAACAAGATGATATTGGGAAAGGCTTTGGCATACACAACTATTAGAACCAGTTTATCAGAACACATACTATTAGAATCTTGTTATCAGAACACTTACATATCACATAATTTTATGTCACATCAAGTCCATGAACAGCTCATCTTCTAACTTCTTACTGGCTATTTTAGTAAACAGCATTCAAGGTTAAACATTAAGACTAGAGAGTAAGAAAGAAATACAGAAGTGGTAAGCATCACAGTTCAGAGCCTATATATATGAATACCTTAAGATTAAGAAACAGTATTTCTAAGTTTTTCGAAACAACATTTGGCAATGTTTAGCGCATGAGAAGACACTGCTTTGGTCCATCCACCCTTTCCAGCTTTTCAAAGTGTTTTCTGGCATTGCGGATGTTGATCAGAGTAGCTGCAGAAGCTGAGGGTAGGGTGGAGGAGATAGCCAACAGAATAAGTACAGGCAGCCAAAGCAATGTCTGACTAATAAAAACAAATAGAAAAAAGAGAGCCAAATCTTTCAATGTATGTCACAGAGAACATACAGGAATAGAAAGTCTCAAGTTAACCATGACTTAATTTTTCTGAATAAGTAGATGATTTGTTTATATACTAAATACTACATTTCCAAAATGAAATTTCAAAATCTTTTGGTTTGGTTTACTTTTAGAATAAAACCCATTATCTTATGTTGTATTTTAATATTAACCTAAAGTAGGAAAAGCAAGTGGATCAGAGATAATTTAAACTTCTGAGAAAATCCTAGAAATACTCAACTAATGAATAATTAACATTATATCAATAACTAATGATATACCTTGGCTAACTGAACTTAAATTTTAAAAAAAGAAATACTGCTAGAGCCTTTATTTCAGTGGTTGTGATGGATATGGCTACTATGGCATGGAAGTACCAAATACCTCCCTTTATGCCAATAACACAGATATGGAACTATCGTACTTAAGAATATACAATGACAAAAATCGTTCAATATTTAGTACTTCAGAAATTAGATTGATTAGTCTTTTAAAAAATGTTTACTATATGAAGCATAAATAATACATTTGGATTCTCTTTTCTTTAAAATCCCTTGATTTAGTTACTAGATTTCTGAAATACCATGAAGAAAAAACAAAATACCCTAGAGCCTAAATTATTTTTAAGCTACAAAATGTAAGTCTATGAAACAAAAAAATATTTACCACTAATACTAAAATAGCTTTGTCATTGTGGTAAATATACATAACAAAAAAATTACCATTTTAACCATTTCAAGATATACAGGTCAGTGGCATTAAGTATATTCATACTGCTTTGCAACCATCCCCACTACAAAATGTTTTTTTAAATTATCTAATAAAGTACTACCTCTAGGTCAATTAGTTTAAAGAATGTGGCTTTAAGGGCACCTGGGTGGCTCAGTGGGTTAAGCCTCTACCTTTGGTGCAGGTCATGTTCTCAGGGTCCTGGGATCGAGGACCACATAGGGCTCTCTGCTCAGCAGGGGGTCTACTTCCAACCCCCCACCTGCCTCTCTGCCTATTTCTGATCTCTCTCTCTGTCAAATAAATAAATAAAATCTTTAAAAAAAAAGAATGTGGCTTTAAGCCTATGTCTATGTCATTTAAGTTTAAACTTACGAATGGATGGATCAGACATCACGACCATCACATAAGTGTTGGATGTAAAGATGTCAATGAAAGCAGCAAAGTTAGAGTTCCTGACTTCCATGCTCTGAAAAGAAGCAGCTAGTTTGCTATAGGAAAAATAAGAAAAAGAGGTAAAGAATATAAAATAATATCAATATAAAACATTTTTACCTTTTATGTTAAAAATTTCATAGCATTATACCTTGTTTCCCCACTTCATTAAGATAGTTAATCACGAACCCCACTTTGTTTTCCAAGGAAACTCTAATGCTGAATTTAGTATGTTCTGGAAAGTAACTTAGACATAAAGTGGATTAGGACTTGATATTGACTGTAAAATGGGCTTAGACCCAGATCCATTTTAAAATATCAAGTCACAAAAATATTTCTTTAATATTTAAGAAGCTTAAGTTGAAACTTTCCTATCACTGTGATTAATAACTATATTTCTGAATGTTAGTTATATTGCGATTCAAGAAATGCTCCAATTTCTACAAAAACAAATAAGGTAATTATATTTGTATGTCACTTGCTATTTCTTCTTAAAAATGTAGGCATAAACACACCAGTAAGTCTCAGAGAGTGCTAAGGCATAAAAAGAGTAAACTTACACCTGTACTTAGACCTGTTCTTTTTCTGGGCATCAAAGTTTTACCAGGATAAGAAATTTGCTGATTAAATCTTTACTAAATTATACTGTTCCATCATTCTTTCTTCCTATATTCACAATGCTATGACTCAAACTGTATTTTATCAAAGGTGAGACAACATGATCAGGCATTTCTAGAATCTATTCTATACTATTCTTGAATCATTACCTATTTTAATTACTATAGTTTTATAGTAAACCTTATTATTTGGTAGGATACTTTCTTCTTTTTCAAGACTTTCTTGGACATTTTCTGTTTATTTCTTCCTAAATAGGATCAAGTATCTCAAAAGGGTATTCTGCTTATTCTTCAACGCTTCTTTTCTGTCAGTTGAGTTTGCATTAAAGGACAATGACTTTTACCTCAGTGAATTGCAGGCTCCCTTAAGGTTAGCTTTCTCTTCGATTAAATGAACTTTTCTGAATACAGAAGTGCAGTCTACTATAGTTATTTGAACCTCTCAAAAATGACAATAATTTCTTTTTAGAGATAAATCACACAAGATAGCTTACCTACAGCTCAGCTTAAACTGCTTAATAATGTTGCTGATTTTTTCAAATCTGTGGGCATCACGCTGCTCTTTACACTGATAATGAGAAATCACCTATGAAAAAGAGCAATGCCTTTAAATATGCAATGTAGTCATATCACCCTCTGCTACTTACTCCTCGAGGCAGACCTCTTCCAGTCTCCTGGTCATCCTGATTTTCAAGGTAGACTTGGCACCTGGCCTACTGTCTCTTCTTTCCCATATTATGCCAATGTTCTGTACAATTTAAACATCCCTATAGATAACCCAAACAGTAGTGTTTCATTATAATTTTATTAGAGAATTAAAGTATTATTTATTTTGGTTCAGTGCTGTTCTTCCTCACTTACTTTTAATCATTAAATATTACCGAATGTATTAATTTTAATGAAAGCTGTAACTTATAGTGGCTTTCGGTATTACATTTAAAAATCTGAAGTATGCAGTGAAGAAAGCCCCCATCTGTCCCTACCTCTTTCTTATCAGCACCCTCTCCACCCTCCTGAGTGTCCCATGGGCCTGAAGTATTTACTTTGAAACAGAGTGTTCAAAGCAGGACCATAAAGCATAAGCAAGATTTTTCCCATAGCTGCCTGGATATGCAGCTAGTAATAATGGAATAAGACAGTGGTTCTATTTTGTTGGTTTTCAGAATTGAGGGCATGATTAAAAGGAATAGCCAGGGGTATTAATATTGTACTGCTACAGGTCTAATTCTTGGATGGACAAAGAAAAGAGTGAAAACGTTTGCCAAGAATGTTTTCATTAATTAAGAATGTTGGATGTTCACTCATATGTGGAACATAAGCAACAGCACAGAGGACCATAGGGGAAGGGAGGGAAATCTGAAGGGGGAGAAATCAGAGAAGAAGACAAACCAGGAGAGACAAAATAACCGGGGAACACACTGAGGGTTTCAGAGGGGAGGAGGGTCGGGGGGATGGGGTAACAGGGTGATGGGTATTAAGAAGGGCAAGTGTTGTGATGAGCACTGGGTGTTATATGCAAATAATGAATCACTGAACACTACATCAAAAACTAATGATATACTATACAGTGGCTAACTCTATATTTGTATCTATATATATACAGATGTATATAAACGAATGAATGTCAGAGGTTCAAAGATGATCAGATACTGTTGTAGTTCCAACCACAAATGATGCTGATTGACGATGCAGCAGCATTATAATCAAGATCTGTGAGGTAGCTTCTAGGAAACCAAAGTCTTTGGGTTCCAAAGGGAACCTTTGGGTTCCAGAGGTTACAAAGCTGCAATTTAAAGGAAATGATGAAAGGGCACCACCTTCCCAGGAGCCTGTGGCTTAATTTGATTCAACACTGGAAACCTCACCCAGCCTGGACAAGGACAGGATTGACAGTGAAAGGTCTTTCCCAGTTCTGTGCATGACGGTGCATGGCTGTTCTTACTTAGTGGAGTAATTTGTGTGGTTAATTCCTATAATGAACAAGACTCTGGCATGTTAACTAGTTACATGACTCCCAAGCTAGGAGCACCCAAAAATATGAACCAGTTAATAACAAACATAAAGGAACTAATCAATAATAATACAATAAGAGTAGGGGACTTTACATCACAGTTACATCAATGGACAGATCATCCAAACAGAAAATCAACAAGGAAACAATGACTTTCAAAGACATAATGGAACAGATGGATTTAATAGATATATTCAGAACATTTCATTCCAAAACAGAATACACATTCTTCTCAAGTACACACAGAACAATCTCTAGAAAAGATCACATATTAGCCCACAAAATAAACCTCAATAAATTCAAGATTATTGAAGTCACACCATGCGTATTTTCCGACCAAAATGCTATGAAATCAGAAGTTAACCACACACACAAAAATTGGAAAGACCACAAATATATGGAGGTTAAATAACACACTACTAAACAATGAATGGTTCAACCAAGAAATCAAAGAAGGAATTTAAAAAGTACATGGAAACCAATGAGAATGAAAACACAATGGTCCAAAACCTCTCGGACGCAGCAAAACCAGTTCTAAGAGGGAAGTTTATAGCATTACAAGAATACCTCAACAAGATAAACCTCAAATAATCAAGCTAACCATATACCTAAAGGAGGTAGAAAAAGAACAATGAACAAAACCTAAACCAGCAGAAAAAAGAAATCATAAAAAATAGAGCAGAAACAAATGATAAAGAAATTTTAAAAAAAGGAACAGATCAATGAAACCAGGAGCTGTTCTTTGAAAAAGTTAATAAAATTGATAAACCTGTAAGCTGGACTTATCAAGAAAAAAAGAGAAAGGACCAAAATAAATAAAATCATAAATGAGAGAGGGGAAATAACCACCAACCATACAAACATTATAAGAGAGTATTATTTAAAACTATATGCCAACAAATTGGACAACCTAGAAGAAATGGATAAATTCCTAGGAACATATAAACTACCAACACTGAAACAGGAAGAAATAGAAACCTTGAACAGACTGATAACCAGCAAAGAAATTGAATCAGAAATAAAAAATCTCCCAATAACAAAAGCTTAGGGCCAGGTGGCTTCACAGGTGAATTCCACTAAACATTAATCAGAAGAGACCCCGAATTGCTAAGGAAATGTTGAAAAACAAAAATAAAACTCGTGGCATCTCATTACCTGATTTCAAGCTTTACTACAAAGCTGTGATCACCAAGACAGCATGGTACTGGCATCAAAACAGACACATAGACCAATGGAACAGAGTAGAGAGCCCAGATATGGACCCTCAACTCTATGGTCAAATAATTTTCGACAAAGCAGGAAAAAATATACAGTGGA
>PISX010030118.1:0-19136 GCA_004024625.1 Mellivora capensis | reverse complement strand
GTAATCCAAAGCTGGCCCCTCAGAGGACAGGGAGAAATCAAAGAAAGGCCAGCCTTCCAGGTGCGCAGGGGGAGGGTTGAACAAGCACAAGGAACGGACCTACGAGGCCTGTCTTGGCGGCCGTGAGATGGTGGATCCCCACACCCCCTACTCCATCCTCACGGTTCAGAGCTGCCTCATGGGCTTCAGTCCCGTACCCCTCCCTCCTGATGGTCCCAACCCCACATCGCTGTCTCAAGGCTGTCCCTGAGCTGCTCCCTTCAGCTTCTGGGAGGAGAGAAGACAAGCAGAACCCACCTTCCAAGGACAGAAGAGGGATCAAGAAGCCTGTCCACTTCATGGGCCAACTGACAGTCCCAACTGGAACCTTCACCAGGACTGGTCTTTCCAAGGACGCATATTTATTAGGTCCCCACTGGATAACTGTCTTCTCCTTCTTCTTTTTTCCTCTTCTTCTTCTTCTCCTTCCTTCTTCTTCTTCTTCTTCTTCTTCTTCTTCTTCTTCATTTTAAGATTTTATTTATTTATTTGACAGAGAAAGCGTGTGCACAAGCAAGAGGAGTGGCAGGCAGAGGGAGAAGCAGGCTCCCCCCTGAGCAAGGAGCCTGACAGGAGACTCGATCCCAGGACCCTGAGATCATGACCTTAACCAACTGAGCCACCAGGCATCCCTGGATAATGATCTTCTTATGCATGCCATTAAGCCTTGGTCCCTGAAAGAAACAGGATCAGGTGGGGATAGCTTTACCAGTGACAAAGTGAGTCAAATCAATAACGTTAGTGGTGAAACCCTAGGTAAAAGGCATTCTCTTAAAGTCATTGTAAAGACTTTTCTTCACCACTATCATTAAATGTATTTTGGAAAGTTCTAGGCAATGAGAAAAAAAAAAAAATATATATATATATATATATATATATATAATTTTTTTTTTTAAGGCAGTAATTATTTGTAGTCTGACTTCATGGTTAAGAGTTCAGGCTCTGGGGGCACCTGGGTGGCTCAGTGGATTAGGTCTCTGCCTTTAGCTCAGGTCATGATCCCGGCGTCCTGGGATCGAGCCCTACATTGTGCTCCCTGCTCGGCAGGGAGCCTGCTTCCTGCCCTCTCTCTCTGCCTGCCTCTCTGCCTACTTGTGATCTCTGTCTGTCAAATAAATAAATAAAACCTTTTTTTAAAATGTAGTGTTAAGGGGCGCCTGGGTGGTTCAGTGGGTTAAAGCCTCTGCTTTCGGCTCAGGTCATGATCCCAGGATCCTGGGATCGAGCCCCACATCGGGCTCTCTGCTCCACGGAGAGCCTGCTTCCTCCTCTCTCTTCCTGCCTGCGTCTCTTGCCTACTTGTAATCTCTGTCTGTCAAATAAATAAATAAATAAATAAATAAATACAAACTTTTTAAAAAAATGTAGTGTTAAAAAAATTGGGCCTGGGGCGCCTGGGTGGCTCAGTGGGTTAAAGCCTCTGCCTTCGGCTCAGGTCATGATCCCAGGGTCCTGGGATCGAGCCCCGCATCGGGCTCTCTGCTACGCAGAGAGCCTGCTTCCTCCTCTCTCTGCCTGCCTCCCTGCCTACTTGTGATCTCTCTCTCTCTGTCAAATAAATAAATAAAACCTTAAAAAAAAAAATTGGGCCAAAGGGGTTCCTGGCTGTTTCAGTTGGTGGAACATGTGACTCTTCATCTCAGGGTCATGAATTTGAGTCCCACATTGGATGCAAAGATTACTTAAAATACAATAAAATCTCAAAAAACAAACAAACTTGAGGGGTGCCTGAGTGGCTCAGTTGGTTAAGCATCTGCCTTTGGCTCAGGTCATGATCCCGGGGTCCTGGGATAGAGCCCTGCATCTGGCTCCCTGCTCATGGGGAGCCTGCTTCTCCCTCTGCCTCTCCGATCCCCCTGCTCATGGGCGCCCTCTCTCTCTGTCAAATAAATTTTAAAAATTTTTTAATGATTTTTTAAAATCTTTAAAGACAGGCAGAGAGAGAGGGAGAGGCAGGCTCCCTGCTGAGCAGAGAGCCCGATGTGGGACTTAGTCCTAGGACCCTGAGATCATGACCTGAGCTGAAGGCAGAGGTTTAACTGACTGATCCACCCAGGCACTCCCAAATAAATAAAATTAAAAAAAAAAGAAGAAGACTGAGGCACCTGGGTGGTTCAGTGGGTTGGGGCCTCTGCCTTCGCCTCGGGTCATGATCCAAGGGTCCTGGGATCGAGCCCCGCATCGGGCTCTCTGCTTAGCGGGAAGCCTGCTTCCTCCTCTCTCTCTCTGCCTGCCTCTCTGCCTACTTTTGATCTCTGTCAATTAAATAAAATAAAATCTTAAAAAAAAAAAAAAGCCTCTGCCCTTGGCTTGGGTCATGATCCCAGGGTCCTGGGATCGAGCCCCACATTGGGCTCTCTGCTCTGTGGGGCGCCTGCTTCCTCCTCTCTTTCTTTCTCTGCCTACCTGTCTGCCTACTTGTGTCAAATAAATAAAATCTTTAAAAAAAAAAATAGGGAGAGGGAGAAGCAGACTTCCCACTAACCAAGGAGCGGGTTATGGGACTCGATTCCAGGACCCCTGGATCATGACCTGAGCCAAAGGCAGATGCTTAACCAACTGAACCACCCAAACGTCCCTAACTGCTCAGTTTTTAAAGAGTAAGATAATCTACCTATTCACAAAGGAGCATGCATTCATGTATGTTTTAATACTCTCCCCCAAATCTCTACTTTTATCCACTAGAAATGTAAAAATATGCATTTCTAGGATAAACCTATATATTGTAGCACTGTTTTGTACAGGGATTATTAATCTGAACAACACAAATTCTACCGGTGGAGGAATGGCTGAATAAAATTTTATGTAGTGATCCTAAGAAATGCCATGTCCTCTTTAAAAAGAATGAGGCAGAGAAACCTACGAATGTGGAAGTGGGAAAATGTCCAAGCTACAGTTAAATTTAAAAAGCATACTGCAGGATAGTGTAGCATATTTCTTTCTATGAGTTTAACAACAAACCCAGTAAACAACCTAAAACCTTTGTAAGTATATGGCTGGATATGGACCTACTGCACACGTGCCTAGGAAAGGTGTCGCAGCCCACGGTGGGTATTCACGCAGAGAAGCCACTCCTCCCCGACAAGGCTTCTGACTCTGCTCCTCACCTGTTTACAGTCCCAGTAAGGCTGTACTGAGTGCGGAACACCTGCTGTCTCCCGTGTGGTTCTCCTGAGGACCCGGAGGCCGGCTGTCGCCGCGTGCACCGCAGAGACGGCGGCAAGGGATCTCCACCTCCCCTGCCCAGCCCCGCTCCAGGCTTGGACCCATCCTGGGTCCGTGGTTCCACTTCACGAAAATCGCGCTGTCACCAACGTAGGCAACTGAGGCATATGCAGGCGTTGAAGAGGATATTAGCTTGGCCTATCCCCTAACCGCCAGCAGGACAGGTAACCTCCACGAGCCTCAGTTTACCAGTCTGAAATACAGGGACCACTGGTGCAACAGGAGGTGATTTCATGTGGCTTAGGAGTGAGCATTTTGTTTTGAGTTTATTTATTTAACTAATTCTACTCCCGGCACGGGGTCCTCCACCGACAGAACCGGCTAGGCACCCCCAGGAGTGAGCATTTTTAAGATGTATAATAAACATTGTACGTGAACCCTGGGGTTCCAGGTAGCACCTCTCCACCTTGAGGTTCCGAGGGGATAACATTTTAATGCTAATCGTAGAGATGGGGCTGGCGAGGCAAAACTGAGCGTAGTGCCTGGAGAACGTCTGGGGAAGCGCGAGGAATGCTCAGCGCCCAGCCCACACTGGGGCGGCCGGGGCCGGTGAGGGTCCCCCGATTTCCCGTTCCCCTCAGCTCTGGGACGCTGATCCTCCACGCCCCTCGAGCCCAGCCCGTCGCCCCTGCGCCCTGCTGTCGCTCCCGCACTCTTCTGGGAGCGCCTTGGGACCTCTCTCCCCTGCGGCCTCCTCTCCCCTCCTCTCCACTTCCCTTCCTCTGGCACAGGAGACCTCCACACGGAGCCCCCGCGCAGGCCAGCCTCCAGCCCTAGCCGCCCCTTCGCCCCGCCCCACTCCTCGCCCCTTCGTTACTCGCCCCGCCCCTCGCCCCGCCAGCTCTAGCGGCGGCCTCCAGGCTTCGCCCCTCGGGATACCGCCGCGCCCACCGGTTCTCGCTGCACCCTCAAACCACGCCCCTCCGGGGTTATCCCCGCCCCTCCCTGACCTCGCCCTTCCCGGAGTGAGTCTCCCACGACCACGCCCCTCAGGAAATCTCGCTCCCCCCTCTATGACCACGCCCCCCAAGAACTCGCCCTCCTTAACCCCGCCCCTCCCAGGTCACGTTTTCCAATACCGTACCCCTCGGGAACTTCGGACACCCTCCGTGACCACGCCTCTTTCAGATCAAGTCTTCCAAGACCACGCCCCTCGTGTTCCCGCCAGGCCCCGGCCACGCCCCTTCGACCCCATCCTGCGGCGAGGTCCCAGCCCCGGTTCCCCGCTGTGCCCACCCCGGCCTCAGCCTCCGGGGCGGGATGCGGGCTCGCTGTTCCCGCAGCTCCTCCAGCCCCCGAGTTTGGGACCCCGGCCCGAGCGCGTGGCCCGGAAGGTGCCACCCATCCTGCGGTCCGCCGGCCTGCACGCGGCCCCGGGCAGACAAAGCAGGGCAGTGCTCAGCTGCCTCCTGAGGAGGAGGAAGAAAACCTCCTCCTCTAAGGGAACTGAGACGCCGGTCGCATGTGGACCCCCGCCGTCGCGTCCCTTCGCGTGCCCCGCCGGCGAGCCGCCTGCACCTGGCTCCGAATGACCAGGCCGCAGAGCTGGGACACTCCGGGGAGCCCCTGCACCCCCTACCTGCTCGGCTGCAATCCTCCGGCTTTGGCCTTGTCTTTACCTCGGGCTCAGCCTCTGCTGGGAACTGCAAGAAAGGATGAAGGGGTGGCCCCCGGGTCCCCAAGGCCCCCAGGTCCCCAGTCAAGCCGAGGTGCGCCCTTGCGGGACACTCCGGAGGGAAGGTGCTAGGGCTGAGCGCTCAGCCAGGTTGTATCCCCGATGGCCTCGAGGATGGCAGGACCAGAGACACCCCACCAGGCTTCAGGATCAGATCTTGCTCAAGAACCAGTCCTAGGGGGTGCCTGGGTGGCTCAGTGGGTTAAGCCACTGCCTTTGGCTCAGGTCATGATCTCAGGGTCCTGGGATCGAGTCCCGCATCGGGCTCTCTGCTTGGTGGGGAGCCTGCTTCCTCCTCTCTCTCTCTGCCTGCCTCTCTGTCTACTGTGATCTCTCTGTGTCAAATAAATAAATAAAATCTTTAAAAAAAAAAAAAAAAAGAACCAGTCCTAGGGAGTGCCGCAGAGATCAGCTGGGAGGTCACTGCAAGGCCTGCGGAGCTGCCCCAGGGGAAAGGGAGTCCCAAGTGTTGGAGACCTCTCGTGGGGTCACCAGAGGTGGACGGGTATTTAGATGACCTTGAGCATGGGTGGGAGCGCCTTACAAGCCCTGCTCAGCCTCTCCCATGGTCTGGGGAAGGGGCGTGGGAAGGCCTGTGGAGGGGACCCCAGCGCAAGTATCCCCTTCAAGAAGGCCTTGCCCTGAGGTTTTAACAGGACCGTTTAGTAAATCAGAGACTTTACCCCCATCTGGCAGAGTCAAGCACTTGGCAGCTACTCTGAGAGAAGGCCGCTTCAAGGGGTCCTCAGCAGAGCAGGGTAATTTTTCCAAGGAAAGGGCACATCCAAAGAGAGGACACTACCTCCTCTCTTGGGGATTTCAGCTAGCTTCTACCTGGGATCTCCCCAGAGCCTCCTTCCCTCCCGCTGCCCTGCCAGGTCAGAGGGGGAGGCTCCGTGGAAGTCCGCCAGTGGTCCCACTCTCCGGAAACGAAGAACAATGCCTTAGCCCAAGAGTTCCAGAAACTTTGTGTTGCAAACAGATGACAGACATGTTAAAGGAGGGTATTTGGCTTCATATCCTGGGCGAAGAGAGGTTCCGGAATATCTTCTCCACCGTGTGCCGAGCAACCACACTGTCTTCTTGCTCCTTATCACGGCCACCCTGAGAATTAGGCATCAATCCCCCCTTTTCAGACACAGGGGCGCTCAAGCTCCCAGAAGTCCCACAGCCTCACAGTCCCTGCCTCCGAGGAGGTGGGCTGTTTCCAGCGGCTGCTGCCTTCACAAGGCTGGATGGTCTCCTGACTCGTTCAGTTACTATTTAACACGTTTTTCTTACATACTAAACATTCATAACAAGCCTTTAAAATCAAAGTTCTCTGTTGCAACAGCTGCTGTGGTTTCTGTCTCCTGACCCACGGGGGGACCAGGAGTGGGGTGTCAGGTGTGACAGCAGCCACGTCCCCCCCCTCCTTCCCAGGCCCACTGGATTCTGTGGCCCCATGAGAGAGACAGCGCCATATGGTGGCCTCCGCTGGACCCAGGAAGACAGAACCCCATCCCCTCACTGTGGTGACTCCCTACAGGCCCCGTAACTGGGTCACTCCACCTGCCAATAGGTCACTGCTTCTGAGTGAGAAGATCTGTGGTTAGACCAGTTAATTTCGTGGGCACCATGCTTTGCTGCTGTGTTTCTGATGTGACATGACATCCTTGATCAGAAGCCGCATGTTTCGTGGAATGACAGCACAGCCAGTAAGGCCAGCCCAGGCATGGCGGTGGTGGCAGACACCTTGAGGACGGGAAGGCCGGTTCTGCATCCAGAATCTTCCACAGTGGGAAGGGTCCCGTGCGATCCACCTGCTGCTGGGTGGCTGGCTGGCTAGGCCCCCTGCTCAGGCCAACTGCGGGCACATAGATCATAGGTGGCACCATGAGCACTGGTGAGGGGGTGCCACTTGGTTACCTGGGCCCAGGTCCTGCCGAATGGGGAGAATCTCCTTGACCACTGTCCTTCGGGGCCTCCCTGGACTGGGGCGGGAGGCTCCAGGTGTCCACGATCCGTCAGGGCCAGCATATCGTGCAGAATCATCTGTAAACAGGACCTGAATTCTTTCCTGCCAGTCAGCTGCTCACAGGAATTTTCTATGAGGTTCTAGGATTAGGGGGAAAGAGGATGAGGAAGCCAGAGTCTTATCTGTGGAAGGTATGTGAGCCACCTGCTCACACCACTTACTTGTGCCCTCGGAAGAGGCCTAATCTCTCAGTGCACTCTACGTGATAGGAGGTGTGTGCTGTGCGGCCCCATCCTGTGGCCTGGTCAGCAGGCACAGCCACTCGGTGAGCCCAGTCAGGCCCCCGACTTCCACCAGGCACCCAGACGGAGCAAAGCCAGAAGGACGGCGTTCTGCAAAAACACAGGGCTTTGCTCCAATGCCCGCGGGGTCCACGCTGTGGTTCTCCTCCTGGTGCTTCCCAGAGACGTCCTCCAGCACCTGCCCGTGTTGCAGACACGTCTCATGCTTGCTCTGGTCCTCACCTAACGTATTTCTTTAAACTAATTCACGGGCGCGTGGGTGGCTCAGTCGGTAAAGCATCTGCCTTCCACTCAGGTCGTGATCGCAGGGTCCTGGGATGGAACCTCCTGTCAGTCTACGCGCTCAGTGGGGAGCCTGCTTCTCCCTCTCCCTCTGCTCCTTCCAGCCCACCATCCTGTTGGGCTCTCTCTCAAATGAATAAAATCTTTAAATAAATAAATAGACTCACTATATTTTGCCTAAATTAATGCAACCTCACTTTTAACAATGGTGTCTGTGGCGGCTGATTCTATTTTTTTCTTGTGTAGAAGTAAAATCAATACTCAAGATTGAAAATGAGAAGTTTTCATGCTGATGTTGTCTGCAGAACCCAGAGCGCTGTGGGGGCGCCCTCAGGGACACACACCGTCCAGGGGACAAGGGGCCAGGACGGGCACAGTGGGGCCCGTGGGATACGGCACCCTAGCCCTTGGCAGCCCTTGCCTTGAAACCAAGCAGGCTGGGCGGAGACTTAATTTCAGCTGTTATGAGGGTATGGGGCGTACCTGCCACCATGATGCTCTCCCAGACTTGTCACACACACCCCCATCAAGAGTGAGGAATCTAGTTACTGTCCCCTTACATCCGGACAGGTTTACGACTCTCATATGGTCAGCAGAAGGCTGCAGATGTGACTCCGTGCTACAGAGGGCCAAGTGGTGAGCTGGAACCAGAGGGACCGTAGGAAATCTGAAGTCCTCCCGACGAATCAGCGCTGCCAGGAGGCTCCAGCAACAGCTCTGTAACCAGGTGCATGGGTGACAAGAGGCTCACATGATTCTAATCCCCCCCCCATCCCAGCCTGAAGCCCCAGATACCCTGGACTGAAAACAAACTGCCCCATTGTTGATTTTTTGGTTTTGTGTGTTTTCCCAAACTCCTGCCCCATGGAAACCGTCTGCATCAAAGAAAAATGCTTGCTTTGTGCCAGCAATTTTGGGGTGGTTTTGTACATGGACCCTTATACCCATGTCACTCTCGGGTGACAGTGTGGTGACTTTCTCAATGTACCCGTCCTCCCTTCCCACAGCACCTGCCCCTCAACCCCACGCTGCCCACGAGCTGTGGGAAAGCTGCTCTCCAGGTGGACAGCAAGGCTTAGGACAATGCTGCCCACACAGTTCCCTCAGCTGGACAGCTCAGGGCAGGGACACGTGACTCACTTGGGGCCCCCGATAATGGAAAGGATGTGTGATGGGAACTTTTCTTTCTTTTTTTTTTTTTTTAATGTTTTATGTAATCTCTACACCCAGCGTAGGGTTCAAACTCACAACCCTGAGATTGAGAGTTGTGTGATCTTCCAATTGAGCCATCCAAGTGTCCCTGATGGGAACTTTAAAGAAAAAAATGAGGAGTCCTCTCTCTTCAGAGACAGACTCCAAAAGTGACCACCCCCACATATACACACAGCGCCCCACCTCCCACAGCTGAAGAAGTGTGAAGCTCCCAGAGGCTTGGCGACCTCACTGTAACTAGCCTTAGGACAAAAGCTGACACTGGAAACCAGATGAGAAGTGGAACACAGAACAACAACAATGAACCAGAACACAGAAGGGAGGGCTATGCTGCTGGATCAAACCCACCCTGAAGCCCTCCTAAGTGACCACAGGCAGAACCAGGCAGCACGTTGTCTTCTCTTAACCGAGGAAATGGGTCAGGAGGAGGCATTTGACTAAACAGGTTCAATAAGAATTCTGGGACTTTTGCTTCAAATGTTAGGACAAGAACATTCTCCATCAGGACAGCGCTGTGCACAGACACGAGCCCTGAACTGTTTCTGTACAAGGGAAATCACTGGGACGTGCAGAAGTGGGAAGAGCCAAGAGAGCAGCAGACAGAAGTAGCCAGAGCCCCGATGATGTCAGAAGTCTCTGGAAGCCCTGCCTACCTCTGCACAATTTAGTTAGTAAGCAAATAAAGTGCCATGATTTCATTCGTTTCATTATTTATTTTTTAGTTGTTGGAAAGAGGCTTTACTTATTTATTTTTATATAAACTCTGTACCCAACATGGGGCTTGAATTCACAACCCCAAGATCAGGCGTCCCACACTCCTCTCACCGAGCCGGCCAGGTGGGCTTTACTTTTTAGAGCAGTTTTAGGTTCCCAGCAAAATTAAGCAAAATGTATGGAGACCTCCTCTATCCCCCAGCCCCCTCCCATTGTCTGATGTCCCGTCCAGCCCACTGTCAGCATCCCCACCAGAGTGGGACATCCGTTACAGCCAATGACCGTACATGGACACATCATGACTGCCCAAAGTCCTGGGATTTTGCCCGCATTGGGCTCCCTGCTCGGCAGGGAGTCTGATCCTCCCTCTGCCGCTAATGCCCTAGTTGACATTAGGGTTTATGCTTGACACTGCACCTTCTGGGGATCCACCCTCATTCTGTCACCCCGAACAGTGTCACGTCCCTAACACTCCTCTGTGCCCCCGCCTTCATATCCTTCCCTCAAATCCTGACCACCACTGATTTTTTTGGCCTCCATAGCTTTGCCTCTTCCAGAATGTCTAAGAGTTGGAATCATACTGCATATAGCTTTTTCGGATTGGCTTCTTGGTACTGTGCATTTCAGGTTCCCCCATGTCTCTTTTGTGGCTGGATGGCTCCTTTCCTGTCAGCGCTGAACAATAAGATTCTACTGTCTGGATGGACCTCAGGTCATGTATCCATTCACCCACTGAAGGACGTCTTGGCTGCTTCCGAGTTTTGGTAGTTTTGGATAAAACTGCTGTAAACATCCATGTGCAGGTTTTTGTGCGGACCTAAGTTTGCAACACCCTCTGGGAAAACACCAAAGAGTGTTTCATATGGTAAGAATCCGTTTAATTTTGTAAGAAACTCTCAGACTGTCTTCCAAAGTCTTCCAATGCACCATTTTGCATTCCCACCAGCAACAAATAAGAGTCCCTGTTGATCCACACTGTTGCCAACATTTGGTGTCACTGGCATTTTGGATTCTGGCCATTCTAATAGGTGAGCAGTGTCTTGTAATTTGCAATTCCTACTGATAGATGATGTGGAGCATATTGTCATATGCTTCCTTGCCATCTGTGTCTCTTCTCTGGGGAGGTGTCTGTCCAAATCTTTTGCCTATTTATTAAACTGCTGGTTAATTTTCTCATTGTTGAGTTTGCAGAGTTCTTTGCATATTTTATTTTATTTTATTTGACAGAGAGAGAGACAGTGAGAGAGGGAACACAAGTAGGGGGAGTGGGAGAGGAAGAAGCAAGCTTTCCACTGAGCAGGGAACCCGAGACGGGGCTCGATCCCAGAACTCTGGGATCATGACCTGAGCCAAAAGCAAACACTTAACTGAGCCACCCAGGTGCCCCTCTTTGCAGATTTTGGATAATAGTCCTTTATCAGGTGTGTCTTTTGCAAATATTTTCTCCCAGTCTGTGGCTTCTCTTCTTGCTCACATGATGGTGTCTGTCATAGAGCAGAGTGGGGTTTTGTTTTTATTTTTTTAAGATTTATTATATTTATTTTAAGAGTGGGGGAGGGGCAGAGGGCAAGGGAGAGAGCTGCACCCCCCAGGTGCCTCACAGAGCAGAAGTTTTGAATTTTAATGAAGTCCACCTTATTAATATTTCTTTCGTGGATCATGATGCTGAATCTAACAGTCATCACCATACCTAAGGTCCGCTAGGTATTCTTCTCTGGTATCTTCTAGAAATTTTATAGTTTGACATTTTATATTTTGGTCTGTGATCCAGTTAGAGTTAATTTTGGTGAAGGGTATGGGGTCTGTGTCTAGATTCTCTTTTCTGTGTGCAGATGTCCAGTTTGTCCAGCACCATTTGCTGAAAAGCATAACTTCATTTTAGTGTTTGAATTTACGTACGGTCCTTATCCATGGAGCATGGGTTCCAAGACCTCCAGTGGGCATCTGAAACCATAGCTAGTACTGAGCCCTGCAGAGAAGAGTTTTTTCTCCTATACATTACATACCTATGACCAAGTTTAATTTATAAATCAGGCATAGTGGGGTGCTCAGTCATTAAGTCCCTGCCTTCAGTTCAAGTCATGATCTCAGGGTCCTGGGATAGAGCCCCCCCCATCAGGCTCCCTGCTCGGCAGGGAATCTGCTTCTCCCCCTGCCGCTGCTGCTCTCTCTGCTTGTCCTCTCTCTCTGTCAAATAAATAAATAAAATCTTTAAAATATATGCATAAATTAGGCACAGTAAGTAACTAACAACAATAAGTAAGGATAAAATAGAACGATTATTACACAGTGTAATAAAAGTTATGTGATTATGGTCTTTCTCTCTTTGAAACTATCTCATTATCCTGTGCTCCCCCTTCTTGTGATGATGTGAGCTGATAAAAAGCCCACGTGGTGAGCTGACGCATGCAGGTGACCTAGCATTAGGCTACCCTTGACCTTCTGAGGCTAAGTCAGAAGAAGGATCATCTGATCCTAGCTGCGGTTGACCACAGGTCACTGAGGCCATGGAAAGTGAAACCATGGACAAGGAGGGACTCTTGTACAGTAAAAATTGACCCTCTTCTCACTCCTGAGAGCGTCATCATACATGCAGTTTCACGTAACCATCACCGAGATGAGAATGCAGAACGGCCCCACCTCCCCAAGTCCCTCACACCTTTCCTCCCCCACAGTCATGCCTTCCCCGGGATGCCATCTACGTGGGCTCACATGGCACGTGGCTGCACTGCCACTCTGCACAGTGCGGCGGAGACCCGGCGGCATCAGTGCCTGTGACAGCCTCCCTCAAGTCTGCTGAGCGGCGCTCTAGGAGCCAATCAACTGGGTCGTTGATCCATTCATATGAAGGTTCCCATGAGTATTGGTGTACAGGTTTTGCATGAATATAAGGAAAAAAGAAAGATGGGGCACCTGGGTGGCTCAGTGGGTTAAGCCGCTGCTTTCAGCTCAGGTCATGATCTCAGGGTCCTGGGATGTAGTCTCACATTGGGCTCTCTGCTCAGCAGGGAGCCTGCTTCCCTCTCTCTCTCTCTGCCTGCCTCTCTGCCTACTTATGATCTCTGTCAAATAAATAAATAAAATCTTTAAAAAAAAAAAGAAAAAGAAAAAAGGAAGAGAGAGAGAGAGAAAAGGGAGGGAAGAAGGAAGGAAGAAAGAAAGAAGGAAAAGAAGTTGGGGTTCTCGGGTGCAGTTCTCGGGACTCCCATGTCTAGGACCTGTCTCCCCCTGTGTTCCAAGCAGCCAGCCCCCCAAAATACTGTCCCTTCCTAGGCGCTGACAGCAAGTAGGCTCCACAGAGTTGCAGTGGCTTTGAAATATGCCCACAGATTTTTCGACACCCCATCAAAAGTAGAGGTTTGAGCACAGACCATCCTCGGCACTGACTTACGCTGAACAGATGTGGCAGGAGAGAGGCTGTGGGACTCCGAGGTGACATTGGAACAGGCGATTGTTTCCGTGCAGCCCCTCCCCGCAGGCCTGCTCCCAAGGCCCGAGTCCCAGGCTGGGAGAAGCCTCAGCAGCCACGTAGAAAGGCCTGGTGGAGGTGTTTGGCCCCTGGCGCTAGGGCGGTCGCAGCCAAACCCCGTGTGCTTGTGACAGAGCAGTGGTGGTGATTCCAGCCACCAGCCTTTGAGTCCAGTCCTGAGCTGACACCGAAGAGGGGGGCCCAGCTGTCCCCACCGAGCACTGCCCCAATAGCAGATTTACAAGCACTGTCAGCTGTGTCATTGTTGAACACTAAGGTCTGGGGTGTTTTTTCCGCAGGAATAGATAACTGGAGCAGGAACTCCGTTCTGTCCCCAGACCCTGTCCTCCGGGTCTCCCCACCTCCTGGGCACCCAGCATAGCTTCCTCAATGACACCAGCTCTGAGAACGCTAACGCCAGAAAGGAGGAGGGGGTAACTTGCTAGTTAGCCCCCCCAACCTTCTCCCTCCTCTACAGTCATGCAGTTCAGGTTAGCACCCGTAGAGGCCACGTTTGCTGGCATTCCCTCATGTCATTCCAGACAACGCAACGGGAGCGGAAGCAACGGTGCCTTGTGTCCCAGCCTTGGGCACCTGCTCTTCTAAATGCTTCCCCTCTCGAGGGCTGAGGTCCCAGCTGCAACCATGCAAATGAGGATGATCATCTAGGGGATGGAGGGACAATGGCATCTTGGTAGCCCGGGTCCCTGGATGACCCATCTTGAGCCACTCCACCCCCCTCGGCACTGGTAGAGGACACAGACAGAAACTTCTGTTTTGAATGACCGTATGGGTGTTTCTTTGTTACAACAGCTTAGCCTTGACCCGAATAACCCTGGAAGTGAGAGTCTCAAGCCCTGTGACTTAACGGTCCCTGAGCCAAGGGCACAGGAGAGCCCGGCTACTTCCCTAAAATGGGACCATAAAAACACAGGCAGGAAAAAAACAATCAATACTCAGGAAAATATCCTGCTACTTAGAACAGGACACTCAGACTGCAGCTGGTCTGGAGCAGGGGGTCGGGGGCTGTGGGAAGCTGGGAGGGGGAGAGCGTGCCTTCAGATGGAACTATGGGGAGACTCCTGTAAAGGCAGAGATATTAAATCAAAGGTAGGATTTGGATCCTCAGCAAAGGGGTTCAGGCGGTTCAGATCAAGGAAAGAGAGGCCAAGGGCAGAAGTGGGAGAGTGTGCCAGGCACTTTGCGGAGATGCGGAAGAGACGGTACATAGTTCAAAGAGACAGCTACACAGAAGCCAATACTTTGGGGCTTAAATTCAACGTGGCAAATCCTAAAAGATTCTTTCCTGTTTCTAATAGATAACTGTCTGCAAACAAATCTTTCCTTGATGAGAAGCTTAAACATAATTACACCTGGTCTATTACATGCATATTTCATTGCTTTATTAAATCCTTCAAACAACATAACTCTTGAAGTTATAATTTTCCTCTTTCCAACATTATCTCACGACAGAAGGAATGAACCATAAGCTTCAGATAGTCTTTCCAAAGATCCCTTAGTCGGAAAGATCCGCAGTGATACCGAGGGGCGCCTTGGGGTCGTAGCCTATGCAAGCAATGGGGGTGGCACGCTGCTCACGTGCTCCCACCCGCCTTCTTCTCCTAACCAACTTTCCCACCACAAGCCAGGGTGTATACACCCTGCCCAGACCGTAGCGGTACCCCATTCCCCAGGCTTCCGTGATTGGACCAGAGGTGGACATGTGAGCCAGGCAGGGCCAATCAGAGTGATTTCCTGGGATCCACACACACAGCCAGCAGAGAAGAGAGATCAGCAGAAACCTAAGGGTGTCCACTCCCACTTCCAAGAGCGGGCACCTCTTCCTCCAGCCCAATGACCTGTTCCGAGATCCCTTTCCACCACCGCGCCAGTAAATGCTCCTCTGACCTGGATTTCTGCCCAGATCAAGATCTGGCCACTGCCCAGAACCCATCACTGGCCACCACGAATCCCGAGTCACCAAGCGTGAACCTAAATGTGTATCTGACAAATGTAAGATGCCCTCGATGGTGAAATATACTAGTATTTTGCGCGCGGCTGAGAAGGGGGGAAACACGGTCGAGTAGCTTGACAAGCCATCAACTACAAGATGCATCCTGGTTTCAGAAACAGAAAATGTGAAAAAAGGGACTTTCGGGTACTGATAAAGTGTAGTAGCTGTGAGCCCTTGGACTCTTACTGATTGTCCACGATCCTCAGGGTGACAAGACCCACGACACAGGATTGCGAGGATTGGAAATAACGGACACATGGGTTCTCAGCAGCCTTATTCAAAGGTGCCCCAAATCGGAAACACCTAGATGTCTATCCCCTGGTGGACGGATAGGCAGAATGTGGTCTGCGCACAGACCCATAGCTAGGCTGTGGAGAAGCCTCGAAAACGTTCCGCACCGGGAAAGAAGCCAGACACGAGAGACGCACACGGTATGGTTGATTTATGTGGAATGTCCAGAAAAGACACGTCTATAGAGACAGAAAATGGAAGAGTGCTTGCCTGGGGCAGGGAGAAAGCAGGCGTTAGGGATCTTATCCGGGTAGTAGACACCGAAGTCATCAGCGATGGCCGCACAACTGGGTGAATTTACTAAAAAGTCATTGAGTTGACTGGAAATGAGTGCAGGAGACAACATGTGAAATATGACTTGATAAAGTTATTTTTAAAAAATAGACGTCGGGGCGCTTGGGTGGCTCAGCAGGTTAAAGCCTCTGCCTTTGGCTCGGGTCATGATCCCAGGGTCCTGGGATGGAGCTCCGCATCAGGCTCTCTGCTCCGCAGGGAGTCTGCTTCCTCCTCTCTCTCTGCCTGCCTCTCTGCCAGCTTGTGATTTCTGTCTGTCAAATAAATAAATAAAATCTTAAAATAAAATAGACGTCAAATGTCTAGAATAGACTGCCCTTCCTGGGCAGTGGGAATGGGAAGGGTGCTGGTCTTTACATTCTGCTCCATGGAGGGGGGGCAGAGGGTACCCAGAGGAAGCGTGACTTCTAGAAAGGACTCTGGTCAGAGACAGCGGAAAGCAGAGTGGAGAGACCCTCAGCCCTCCCATCCCTCCACCCACCGACCCCATCACAAACAGACCAAGAGGTGAGTGACCTACAGGGTCTCAGATCTGTCCCAGATGCAGTCAAACTCACAGAAATACAAAGAAACTAGGCTGATTTCACATCCTGCATCCCCAAGACTCTTCAGTTCAGCCAAACCCCTCCGGGGGTGGGGGGGGCAGAAGCCTCCAGACCAGGCTATCCATCAGCTTAGTGACCCTCAGCATGTCAAGATGCCCAAAACACGTGACCACAGCCCCAGAAGGACACTTCTTATTTATTTATTTATTTGACAGACAGAGATCACAAGTAGGCAGAGACGCAGGCAGAGTGAGGAGGAAGCAGGCTCCCTGCTGAGCAGACAGCCCGATGCGGGGCTTGATCCCAGGACACGGAGATCATGACCTGAGCTGAAGGCAGAGGCTTTAACCCACTGAGCCACCCAGGCACCCCCAGAAGGACACTTCTTTTTTTTTCTTTTTTTATAAATTAAGAATTTTTTTTTAGATTTTATTTATTTATTTGACAGACAGATTACAAGTAGGCAAGAGAGGCAGGCAGGGAGAGAGAGGGGGAAGCAGAGCAGAGAGCCCGATGTGGGGCTCGATTCCAGGACCCTGGGATCATGACCTGAGCCGAAGGCAGAGGCTTTAACCCACTGAGCCACCCAGGTGCCCCCAGAAGGACACTTCTAAGAAGGCCCTCCAGCACAAGGTGGAGATTCAGTGGGGCCCTCCCTGCCTCCCCAGTGGGCGAAGACCTGACCTCCCCTCCCCACCCCTTCCAGGTCCACTGGACAGAAATGTGGTCTTCCGGGTCAGGCAGCCTGTCGGTCCTATGGTCTGGGGCATTCACTTTGGGAGCCACTGCCCATAACTCCAGGGTTCAACACCCAGACATGGCCTCTGGGAGTGGAGCATCACTGAGTGAGTTGTCACACTGTAAAATGGAATGATAATAGTTGTCTGTTGTGACGTTTTGGTGCCTTCCTTGGGAAGAACATCTCTACATCTTTGCAGTTTTCAGTGGCCTTGCGTACTCTCAGGACAAGGTGACAGAGGCCAGGTAGGCAGTCACAGGCAGGCCCAAGGCTGCTAGTGGGGCAGGACATCACCCCCCTCCCCGGGCCTATGCTGGCCCTTGAAGTTCCCATGGCACCTGACCCTGGCAGCCAACCCCTGCCTACGTCTGTCCTCTCCCTCACGCCCCCTCTCACTGCCACTCAGCTTCTGCTCCTTTTAAAGCCTGCCTCACCTCCAGAACCTCCCTGTCTTCAGGCCCCAGGCTCCAGGGGCCTCTTGGCTCTGCCTCTGGCAGGCAGGATGGCCTAGGGCGGCTGAGGGCTGATGTCAAGCATAGAACCATTCCCCTCCAGGCTCCTGGGGAGACAAGCCTTAGATGCTGTGGCAGAGGTTGCTGGTGGCCTCCCCAGTATGCGCTGGTCCCTTCTCCCTTGGTCATCAGCCCTTGGATAGTTGGTGAGGGCCAAGACTGAAATCTCCACTCCTGCCTCCCATGCTGGTATGAGTTGCTGGGTGGGGCTTCTGGGAAGCTCTCTTAAGGGGGCCCCTTGATCCTTTGCACCTTCCTCCTTGCAGGAACTGAGAGTCAAGTGTTGGAGCTCCTGCAGCCCCCTTGTGGCACAAGGCAGCCTTGAGAGTGAAAACCATCAATGAACAGTGAAGTCGCCATCTAATCCAGGGGTCCCTGCCTTCCGACTTTGTATGTAGGAGACACACTCATAATTCCATTTGAATCCACTGTTTCACACAAGATACGTCTTCGTGGGGCGCCTGGGTGGCTCAGTGGGTTAAAGCCTCTGCCTTCGGCTCAGGTCATGATCTTGGGGTCCTGGGATCGAGCCCCACATCGGGCTCTCTGCTCCGCGGGAGCCTGCTTCCTCCTCTCTATCTCTTTGCCTGCCTCTCTGCCTCCTTGTGATCTCTGTCTGTCAAATAAATAAATAAATAAATCTTTAAAAAAAAAAAAAAAAAAGATACGTCTTCCTGAAACCTGCCTGGCAAATAAAATGTTCACTCATTGACTTTCACATAGAGGATCCTCTGTCCTAAACAAGTCTCCCTAAAAATACTCCACGCACATCATGTTTCTACAGGTCCAGGCGCAGTTAACCATTGACTGACTTGGTGCATCTTGGAGCCGCCTGTGGTAGGCAGTATACTCAGCAGGCAGTGACGTCTAACCAGAGCTGTTCTGAGGTTTTCAAATTTGTCACTCCTCACTCAGTTGCGTAATGACTAGTAAACAACACTTGAAAGTTCCAAAGAGCCACTTGAAAGAGAAGAATCTTTTTGTCAGATCAGTGTCATTCCTACCCCTGATGTGTTTTGCGACCTTGCATTTTTTAGAGCAGTGACCGCTTAGGACTGTGCCCTGGAGGGTGGGGCCAGTGTCCAGGGAAGAGATGGCTTTTGAGGCAGGCTTTGCTGGCCCAGAGGACCCCACACCAGTGGGCTGACCCGAGATCCCCCAGTCCTCCTCCGGGAACCCCCCACCCTTGAAACCGCTGCTGGAAGCCAGGTGGGTAGGAGCCTCGCAGACAGCCCCTGAGAGCAGGTGCATTCAGGGCCCGAAGCTGGCCTTGGATGGGTCCCTGGGGACCTTCTCCCAGGAGACAAGGGTCTGTATCCTCCCCAGTACATTCATGGCCTGGGGTGTTGTTAATAAGCATTTGAAAGGGTCTGTGGTCAAGTCCCTTAAGGAAAAGTGCCCATGCAGTCTGACCGCTCCAGGCCTTGTTTGCTTCAGTCCCATAGGTACCGACGCCTGGGTGAGCGAGCGCAGAGGATCCTTATCCTCGAGTGGACGCACTGGGAGACGCTAGGTTAAGGCACCGCTTCTTCCAAAGGCCCATCTCCCTTTCATTACCGCCTATGGGGCACTGTGCTGGGTTCTGGGGAGCGCTGGTGGAGTCCTCCAGGACCTAGTCTGAGCGGGAGGGAGGGTGGCAAGGTGGTGGGAAGGAGGGTGGTAAGACACTCAGCACCAGCTACAAAGTCCGGTCCAGCCAGAGCAGGGCTAATTAGAACGCGGATGTCTTGGCGGCGGAGAGCGCTGGTAGCCTGCACCTTCCCCAGCACACTCCCAGAAGGGGGTGGGAGGGAGGATGGGGCAGGGCATTCCCCGCGTGGGCAGGGCCACAGGCCCGCCTCCGCGGGCCTGAAGAGGAAGTAACCC
>PISX010030117.1:0-19109 GCA_004024625.1 Mellivora capensis | reverse complement strand
ATGTCTATGTCGGTGGCCATTAGCTCTGTTGCAGAAGGCCCATCCTCTGAATTTTTCTTCTGTTGGGCATTCCTCCTCCTAGTCATTTTGGTGAGAGTTGGATGAATGGTTGTAGCTGGATGTATCGACTTGGTGCAGTGAAGGTGCACCCTGGAATGCTTCTGAGCAATCAAGAGTCCCCACCCAAATGGAAGAAAAAAAGAAAGAGAGAAAGCAGAAAAAGAGAGAAAGGAGAGAGAGAGAGAGAGAGAGAGGAAAAAGAAAGAAGGATAAAAGAGAAGGCTCAGCCCAAATGGGCCCCAAGGTAAGGTTTGTGAAGTATACATTCAAATACAGACAAACAAAAAAGACTGATAAAAGTATATGACAAGAGAAGAAAAAAAAATATGTACATACATGGGCTGATGGGCTTTCCTCTGTACATAAGGAGCTTCTTTGTCCTAGCTGCCTTCAAGAGAGTTTCTCTAGAATTATAATTCCTATATATATATATACATATATATATATACATACATATATACATATATACATATATGTATACATACATATATATGTATAAGCAAAACAAAGAAACAAAAAGACAAACAAAAAAAAAAGAACCTCGTCAAAAAGAACCCTAAGTATAAGATTTATAGACTACCAGGACAAACACAAGTATACAAAAATACTGGTAGGAGAAAAAGATGGGAGAGTGGTTGTAAATTCTCAGTGTGGGTGAGGAAGTTTATTTTGCTTCTTTCTGGATGTATCTTGATATCTTTTTTAAAGGATACAACTTTCCTAAGATATCAGGGGATTAAAAATTGGTTTACCTATAGGGGTAGCATTGATTGGGGAAAGGGGATTACCTTGAATTTTAACTCTATATGAATATTAGCAAATAAAAGTAAAGAAAAGAATGATCTAAACCAAACTAAAGTGAAATTTAAAAAAATATATAAAAGGGGAGCCTGGGTGGCTCAGTGGGTTAAAGCCTCTGCCTTCGGCTCAGGTCATGATCCCAGGGTCCTGGGATCGAGCCCCGCATCAGGCTCTCTGCCCAGCGTGGAGCCTGCTTCCCCTTCTCTGTCTCTGCCTGCCTCTCTGCCTCCTTGTGATCTCTGTCTGTCAAATAAATAAATAAAATCTTAAAAAAAAAAAGAATATAGAGATAATCTTCATGGGGTTATCAGGAATGCTAGATGTTCCTTCAACTGGTTGAAGAAGCAGGGAAAGGTCTGGAAACTGGGGTTTCCAGACGCAGTGAAGCTCTTTAAAAAAAAAAAAGAAAAAAATATATATATAAAATAGAGAAGCAAAAGAAAAACATGGGTATATATATCAAAAAGTTCAGGTTAAAAGATTATTATGGAATTTGATGTACTGGACATCTCACTGTGATGGTAAATAGTCTAGAAAAATCTATATAAAAAAATAAAAAGTATTTTAAAAAGTTAAAAAAATGAACCAGAATAGTGGGAACGAATTAAAAGTTAAACGTATCTATGAAGTAGTAGTGATTGTTGTCTTCTCGGCTGGTTGGCTTTCTGGGGGAGGGGCCTGCCGCGCGGTTTTCAGGCGGTGTTTCCTGAGTTAAGTCCTCCCGCCCCCCTCCAGGGGGTGGGCTCTGAGGAAACCGGGCCTTTAGGCTTTTGTTCTCTGGAGGTTTTTATGTCTGTTCATTTGTTTTCTCTCCCCTTGGCTGCTCCCGATGGTTCTTGGAGGTTTAGAGGAAAGCAAACTGCACCCAGACCTCCCTCCCAGAGAGAAGCCCCAGTCCGTTCCCCTCTGGGTGCTGCAGAGCAAGTTCCCAGCCGCGATCTCTGGGGACACCTGTGTGTCCTGCTTGTACTCAAAACCACAAGCGGCAGCTGTCTGGGCAGCTCCAGACCGCCAGAAAGGTCCCAAGCAGGGAAGGCACACAGAGATTTTCCTGCTGGCCCGAGTGATCAGACTTTCTGGGTCCTAGAGAGCCCCCCACTGGTGCCCGCGCGCCTCTCTCAGGGGAGGGGTGGAGCGCATCTCAGGCTTTGCTAGCAAGGCGCAGCGCATGTGTGGGGACTGCAAAAAGGCTGTTTCTGCCCCACGAGGGCCCAGCCCCTGCCACACGCCAAGCGCCCTTAGGAGGTCTCCTCACAGCTCAGCGACCAGGACCTGGTTTCTCCACTGCACTCTCTCTGGCTCAGCGCCTGGGGTGTCTGCCCTCCATGGGGGACTTAAGCCCCTGTCCCTAACAGTTCCAATTCCCACAGTTTCACCCTGCGATCTTTTCTCTTTTTGAGGGCTTTTTATCAGTCTTCAAGTTAATGCTGGTCCCCAGTCTTAGGGGACTCTCGTATTGGGGTATTACTTCCCAATGCCTTTCCTCTGGTGGCTCCCTCCCCCTTTTGTTTATCTTCCGATACCAGTCTGGCATTCCCACTCTGCTTTACCTTCCCACTGTCGTCTTCTGCCCCCGTAGAGATCCTGACGAGTAAAATTCTGATCTCAGGGTGATTTCATGAGTGATCGGAGTTCCTTTGTAGGTAATCAGCTCACTTTAGGGGACAAGTTGAACCAGAGCCTCCTCCTAGTTCCCCGCCATCTTGCATCCCCTCCCAGCTCTTGCTTACTTATTGAATTTCTGCTTAGATGATCTGCCCATTGCTGTGAGTTATGGGTTGTTTCTGACTATGAATGCATTATTTTAATATGATTCTCTATTTTGGTTAATAGCCAATTCATGTAATTGTCTGCTCCCATGTTAGTTGCATAGATATTTATAATTGTTAGATTTTCTTATTGGATAGACCATTTAGATATGATACAATGTCTCTATACATCTATTACTACAGTCTTTGGAATTAAAATCTAATTTATCTGATATGAGAATTGTTACCCCAGCTTTCTTTTGAGGCCCATTGGCATAATAAATTGTTCTTCATTCCTTCACTTTTAATCTGGAGGTGTCTTTAGGTTCAAAATGGGTCCCTTGTAGACAGCATATGGATGGGTCCTGTCTGTTTATCCAATATGAAGCCCAGTGCCTTTTGATGGGAGCATTCAGTCCATTCACGTTCAGAGTAATTATTGAAATACATGAATTTAGTGCCATTGTATTGCCTGTAAATTCTCTGTTTCTGTAGATTGTCTCTGTTCATTTCTTTATATATTGCTTTTGGGATCTCTCTTTGCTCTCAGAATCCCCCTTAATATTTCTTGCAGGGCTGGTTTGATAGTCATATATTGTTTCAGTTTTTCCCTGTCCTGGAAGCTCTTTATCTCTCCATCCATTCTGAATGACTGCTTTGTTGGATAAACTATTCTTGGCTGCATTGCTATGCATTGTTATGCATTGCTGCATAAACTATTCTTGGCTCATTTAGTACCCTGAATTTATCTTGCCAACACTTTCTGTCTTGCCAGGTCTCTGTGGATAGGTCTGATGTTATTCTGGTGTTCCTCTCACTATATGTAAGGAACCTCCTCTCCCTACCTATTCTCAGTATGTATTCTTTGGCTGTAAATTTGCAAGTTTCACTATTATATATTGGGGTGTTGATCTATTTTTGTTGATTTCACAAGGGTTCCTCTCTGCCTCTTGGACATGAATGTTTGTTTTCTGTCCCAGATTTAGAAGTTCTCAGCTAAGATTTGCTCAAATATACTTTCTAGTCCTCTCTCTTCACCCCCTCAGGGATCCCAATAATTCTGACATTGGAACATTTAATGACATCATTAATCTGTCTAAGTCTATTTTCATGGGCTACTAGCTGCCTAGCTCTGTTTTCCTCTATTTCTTTCTTTTCCATCAGTTTATTTTCTGGATCACTGATTCTTTCTTCGGCCTCATTTACCCTGACAGAATATCCAGTTTAGACTATATCTCATTCACTACATTTTTTTAGGTTCATTTTGATTAGATCTCATTTCTGCCCTTAGAGATTCTATATTGTCACTAATACTTTTTTCAAGCCTAGCTATTGATTTTATGATTGATATCCTGATTTCTAACTCTGAGATGTTGCTTATATTCATATCCATTAGCTCTGTGGCAGAGGACATAATCTCAGGTTCTTTTCTTTGTTGACAGTTCCTCCTCCTAGTCATTCTGTCAATGAGGGTTGAGTGAATTAACAGATTCCAAAATATCAAGAAAATACAAGCAAAATGCATCCTAGAAGAAATCCAAAGTGGTCGGAAGCTACCTCAGATAGGCACACAAATCCCAGATGATCTAAAATGATAAAATAAAGAAGGGGAATAAATTATAATATCTCAGGGTGAACAAACCAGGGTGATCTGCCTGTTCCTGATAGATTTTTGGTGTGTGTTTTAGAAGATACTATATCCCCAAATATCAAAGAAAACAGAATATATATATATATATATATATATATATATATATATGCACATATATATATGTATATAATCTCAAGATAAAATCGAATAGAGTGAAAAAATGGACAAGTATGAGGCAAAAATCTATAAACGTAAATGTGAAAAAAAAAGTTTAAAAGTGACTTAAAAACATGTTTGGAGAAAAGAATCTATTTGAAATAGGAACAGCATTTTTTTTTTTTTGGAACAGCATTTTTTTAAAAAAGGAAGAAACAAAGAAAGAAAGAAAAAGAAGAGAAACAAAAAGGAAATGTAAAATTTTAGCCTGGAGTATAGAGTTGTGTGGGAACACCTGGAGCTCTCTGTATTATTTTTCCCTAGAACTGGAGTTTTACAGTCCTGTGGGAAATAAGTTAATCATTCACTTGTTCTTTCAGTCTATCTTCTGGGAGAGGGGCCTGCTGCTCAGCTTCTCAGGTATCTTTGACTGGGTGGAGTTGTCAGGGGGATGGGCTTAATGTGAACTGGTATTCTGTGTGGCTTTGGTTCACTGGCAGCTTTCTGCAACTCTTTAGAGGGTCAGAGCAGATATGGTTTTGTGGGGAATCTCTGGCCAGAGCCACAAGTCCATGGTCTCCTTTCTTCAATAAACCCTCCAGATCAAACCATCTCCACTGTTGTGTGTACCAAACTCCACAAACTTGAGCTATTTGTGCCTGCTGCAACTCCCCCTGGGAGGAGTTCTAGAGACCCATGAACAAGTGTCTCTGTGCTTTGTGACTTTGCAATTGCTAGTGGTCACGGGACTGCACATACACCCTCTTCTGCAGCTCCAGGTCATGCTGGAGGAAGTCACACCACCCTCAGTGCTGTTGCCCAGTTGTGGGCTGCCGTCTTTACATACCAAATGGATGAATTCCACTGGTTCCTGTCAACTGAACCTCTCCCAGGGGAATTCCAGGGACCTGTGAAAATCTCTGTGCTTTGTGCCTTTGCAATTGTGAGTGGCTGTGGGCTTATGAGGGCACCTTCTTCATCGATTCCCAGTTAATGGCTGGGTGCCACCCCAGTATCCTTTCAGGGACCACACCACCCTGAGAGCAGTTGCTTTATCATGGGTGCAAGCCATTTTATATCTCCCCTGGGATGTTAAACAGCTTCCACCTTCTTGTCCTTTTCAGGGTATTCAGGCAGAGAGAAGTTTCCCTAACAGCTCAGCTCATAGTTTATGGTGACTGGAGCTGAGAGTCCTTTCTAGGCTTGCTGACCATAATCAGTCTCCTGACTCCACTGCTTAGGTAGTGTATCAAGTCAGGCTCTCCCTTTCTTTCTGAGTCTCCTGGAATCCCGAGACCACAATGATCCACCTAGAATTCTGCCCTATTCATTCCTGTGGCCTTTTCAGAAAGGGATGTCTCTCACTGAAGCAGACTTATTTCCTTTTTTTAAAAGATTTTATTTATTTATTTGAGAGAGAGAGAGAGAGAGAGAGACAGACCACATGCACAAGCAGACAGAGGGGCAGAGGCAGAGGGAGAAGCAGACTCCCCACCAGGTGAAGATCCCAAAAGGAGCTCCATCCAAGGACCCTGTGATCATGACCCAAGCTGAAGGCAGATGCCAAACCAACTAAGCCACCCAGGCACCCCAACTGGAGCCGATTTCTAAGGCTCCTGATTTTGTGCTTTGGTGTTATATCACTTTCTGGTGGTCAACTTATGGGGTATCCCTCCCCCCATTTATCTTCTAATATTTCCCCCAAAGATTCAAGGTCCTGCAACTCCTACCTTGCAAAAAGTAGTTGTTTTTTCTGCTTGTAGAGATCCAGATAAATCTTCTTATATCTCAGATTGAATTTGTGTGTGTTCAGAATTGATGAAGTCTTAGAATGTAGCTAAGGTTCAATGATGTAGAGTTTGGAACCAATGGACAAGAAAGAATTCTTGAGATGTGTTGGTGAAAAATGGTGGTTTATTAAAGACAGGGACAGGACTAGTGGGCAGAAAGAGCTGCTGCCCTGGGGTTGTGAGGAGTGATCCATTGTATGCTTGCAAGTTGGGAGGGGGTAAGGGATGGCATAAGTCTCTAAGGAATCTTGGAAGCAAGGTTTCCAGGACCTTGAGGGGCTAGCTATTGTTGGGAAAAAGGTTATTCATTACCAGTAATAAAACCTTTTCTGAAACCTTGTAGATGTACATCAGTGGGCCATATGCTTGGGAATGATTGTCAACATGTATCTTGTAGGGTTTAGAGATAAAGTTTCCAAATGAATTGTTAAAGTAGAACTTACAGGATCCTGGTTGGTGGTAGGGATAGGTCAGGCTAGGATTGCCCTTTGCCCTTAGGAAAGCCTCCAGGTGGAGGTAATTGAGTCTCTAGAGGAATGACACTCTGCCTGTTTTAAGGGTTGGCCAGTGGGAAATTTTAATAATTTTTCTTCTGCCTCTGTTTCCCACATCAGAATGGTTTGATAGATATCCAGCTAAATTTGAGGAACCAGATGAAACAAGGTCCCCTACTCTGTTGCCATCTTGACTCCCTCTTTGACCTTCCCTTATTTTTTAATCTAGATTAATTTTGCCAGGTTATTTTTTTCCTATTACAAAAATGAGATTTCTCCTTATTTTAAGAATGGGAAATTTGCCAAATTTCAATATTAACCATTCTCAGGCTTCAGGATATGGTGGCCATGGAGGGTTAAAGTCCCTCAAGAGTCAAGTCAGGGCAGGACAGAGAACCCTTGGTCCCATGAGGGGCTCAGGGAAAAAAAAAAAGACAAAAGACTAAGGATTAACTCAGAGTATTCCCATCCTAATCCCTTCTTCTCCAGTGCCCCAGGGGGTGGCGGATTACAATAAAAAAAGTAAATAATGTTTTCTGCCTGGGGCAGGGGAAGAGTGCTAGGGGTAAAGTCCTGACATGACCAGTTGATTTTTTGGTGTTTGGGCTTATAAAATAGAGTTCATTGTGCAATATCTGATCCCAGATCTCAAGCAGGCTGTAACACAGATCCAGCTCTGGGTCATTTCTCTCATAATTACCTCCATTCAGAATCTCTAGTACTCACCAGAAGAAGATGAACCCTCAGGTCTAAGAGACACAATATCTATATATCACACTTTTAAAAAGGTTCCATTAAGATCAGAAGTATTAGAAATGATTGACCAATACTTTATTTTATTTTATTTATTTACTTTTATTAACATATAGTGTATTATTTGTTTCAGGGGTACAGTTCTCTGATTCATCAGGCTTACATAATTCACAGCACTCACAACAACACATACCCTCCCCAATGTCCATCTCCCAGCTATTCCATCCCTTCCCCCCCAACCCCTGCCATCGGCAACCCTCAATTTGTTTCCTGAGAGTCTGTTATGGTCTGACTCCCTCTCTGGTTTCATCTTGTTTTATTTTTCCCTCTCTTCCCCTATGTGTTATGCCCCCCAAATGGGTCCATGATTAAAGGAGTGAGACTAATATAAAGCGAAGGTCAAGCAAAGCTTTATTTCGCGCCAAGTATCAAGAATCTAACCGAACATTCAGGGACGCACCTCTTACAAGAGAGGGCAACCATTCTCTGTTTCACAGACTGGCTTTTAAGGGCAAAGGCCATGCGGTCGGGCCTGGCCACACACAGGTGGCCAATGAGATTATAACACACACAGGAAACTCCATAGTGATGCTAGGTGACCAACTGAATTACAATTTACCCTAGTAGACATTTGAACCAGCCTATCACACCTTGGTTAGGATTGGCTCCAAAAGGCTCCCAAAGGGTGGGGCCCATACTCTTTGGTAACTACGGAGACAGTATGCATCCCCCCACTGATTGGATGTCTCCACCTGGCCTGACCCACCCTTGTATTTGAGCTTTGTTACCTGAGGCTGGTTTCCGGGACTTGTTTTTAAGTAAATCCCTTGGGGGAAGGGGAGCAGGGACAGTTTAAGGGTTAAACAACAAGGTTATTGTTTAACCTCAATGGAAGCCTCTGGCTAAAATATAAAAATATAAAATAGGTCCTTACACTGTGATCCTCTTTCTTGTTTCTCAAATTCCTAATATCAGTGAGATCATATGATACTTGTCTTTCTCTGATTGGCTTATTTCACTTAGCATAATACCCTCTAGTTCCATCTACATTGTTGCAACTGGCAATTTTGTGGGTTTTCTTTGATGGCTGCATAATATTCTATTGTATTATATCCACATCTTCTTTATTCATTCATCTGCTGATGGACATTTAGGCTCTTTCCATAGTTTGGCTATTATGGACATTGCTACTATAAACACTGAGGTGTGCATGCCCTTTTGGATCATTACATTTGTATTTTTAAGGTAAATAGCCAGTAGTGCAAGACCAACACCTTATTAAAAAAAAAAAAAAGAATTATACACATACAAGGCATGGGAAAAAATAAAGGAAAAAAAACCCAAATCATCCATGAAATACCCAAGGAAGAATAAATATGACTAGAGTTTAAAGGATAAAGAAGGTAAAAATGAAAGAGCAAGAAAATGAAACAAAAAGGTTCAGAAAGTGATAGAAGAGAGTCGATGGAGATCTGATATTCATAAAATTTGTACACTTGAAGAAAAGGAAGACAGTGGATCAGAACTAATACTTAAAATTATAACCCAGGGATTCTCATTCCAGATAAGATGGAGTGAACATCTCTTTCTCCTATGAAATATAACCATAAAATCTAGACAGACAGCACAGAGCAAGCTATTTGAGAACTCTGAAGCAGCAACAGGCAGACATTGAAAGAGCTCCAGAATTCAAAGTAGAACTGAGTTGATGATGAGTTTACCTTTTCTTCCTTTGGGATTTCCTGGCCTGAACTTAATGTAGCTGGAAATGAGCACTATGGTGCAGATAGAGAGCTTTAGGAGAAGCCATTTAGGTTTGACTTAAGGGAGCAAAAAGGGTGAATCCAAATGTTCAGTGAGAGTATAGAACCCCCCCTTTTATTTTTGTTCTCTCACACCCTGTACCTCAGGCAATTCCATGGTGGCAGTGGCAGTAGATGGCAAGGGGACTGGCAGAAGCCAAAACTTCAGGAAGGACCTGTATCTTCATTTGGTAGAGCTATGTGGGTGGGGCCAACCCCCACTGTTTTTTCATTCCCTTTGTCCTCTTACCTTTTGGGTTGGGACCTTGGCCCAAACATATAAGTATGTATATACTATGTATGTACATTATACTATGTATACTAAGTATGTATATACTACACAGAAAGGTAGGTGGAGTCTAGATCTTTGGCAGCAGAACAACAAAGGGAAGCCTCAAGGAATCAGAAAGCATGGGAGAGATTGCAGAAGGGGAGAGAGAGAAGGTTAGGAAAACGACCTTACAACAGTCTTTATGAAACTCAGGGTTTACTTCTCTCGATATACACGCATGAATCTGGTCCTAATTAGCAAACAACAACAACAACAAAAACCATGAGAACTTAACTATCAGACAGTCTAATTCCCAGGTCCCAGCCTGACCACTGGTTGGCACTTACTTCGGACAGACATGGAGAACAATACAATGACTTTGAAAACTTAACTAATATTGGAACCACATCACACAGAAGGTGGTTGGAACTTATGACATAAAGCTGATCAGATTAACTGCCCATAAAAACAAAAGTATCAACATTTTCCCCATGAATTAATCAAGAATCAGACTCTAATGTCATAATGTTAAAAATGTCTGGGGTACAAAACAAAATTATTGCAGAAAAAGAACCATTAATTTCAAATCACATGGAAACTGACAGTTAAGAGAAACAAATGCCAGGATGACACAGACATTAGATTTACCTGATAAAGATTTTAAAGTAGCTATAATGAAAATGCTCAAATGAACAAACATGAATATTGTTGAAACAATGTTAAAATTTAATTCTCTGCCAAGAAAATGTGAAGAAGAACCATGGAAATTTTAGAAGTAAAAAAATACAATAATTGAAATTTGAAAAAAAAATCACTGGATGAATTCAATAGCAAAATTACAGATGACAAGGGAAATAGTCTGTGAACTTGAAGATGGATCAAGAGATATGATCCAGTCTGAACAACAAGAAAACAAAACAAAACAAAACAAAAAACCCCCAAAAACTAAAAAAGTTAACAGAGCATTAGGGAACCTAGGGACAATAACTAAAGTTATATGATTTATATTAACAGAGTATCAGAGAGAAAGGAAAATGAAAGTGTATATAATTTTGCAGAAATACTCATTGAAAGTTTTCAAGTTTGGTGAAAGATATAAACATACAGATTAAAGAGTCAGAGTAAACTCAAAACAGGATTAGTTCAAAGAAACCCAATCACATCAGCTAAAAACCAAAGACAATAACAATCCTGAAAACAACCAGAAAAATGTCATATCTCCTTAAAAGAGACAAAGATTCAAATTATGCAGCTTTCTCCTCTCATTTAGACCACAGTCCAGCCAGGGAAGAGCCCATAAAAAGCCTTTCAGACACACACACTCTTCATCTACCCTGAGCCTCTGTGACTGCCCTGTCCACATCTGTGCCTGACCAGGGTGAGTAGTCCTTCAAATGAGGGACTGCTGGGGATCACAGGGAAGGAAGGGTGGGGGGAGGAAGTAAAGGAGGTGAGATTCTGCTTGGGTCTAGTGATGTCCAACCTGGGAGTTACAGCCCCCTAGACTGGATGATGAGGGATTAGTCAGCCTAAATTCTTACCAACATCTGGCCTCTGGCAACTGAGAGCTGGCTGGAAGCACAAATTCTAGGCCATCTATTCTCACACACACATTTGTAGCTGCTTAGAGAGGATGGCAGATGCATACAGAGAAAATAGTGGCAGCCAATATTACCATGAAATGCCATCCGAAGGCTTAACCTCAAATATAATTTTATTCCTTCCTTCCTTCCTGCCAGTCTACCTTCCTTTTCTCATACATTTATTCATTCATATATGAATTACATATTCAACCTCTATTTCCTGAGCTCCTACCAATTGCTTTGTGCTGTTCTAGACACAGAATATAGAAGTGTGCAAGCCAGGTTGGGGAATCTCTGCTCTTATGGAACTTCCATTTTAATGGGGAATCTACATTTATTGGACATAGTTCATGTGACAAGACTGTGCTTTATCTTAAGGATATGAAAATGAACAAGATGGAAGCTTTGGCTTGAGTGTATGAGTGTATTTCTGTGTGTGTCCGTCTGTGTGCCTATGTGTGTGTGTGTATGTACTCATGACTAACTTCCAGATATCAATAGCCTTGGGGTCAATTCCAAAGAGGAAAAAATGACCTAAGATTTCACAAGTTGTTTTCTAAACAACTGTATTAGTTTCAGGTTGACTGAACTCTCACCAAGATATCCTGCCAACAAAACCAGCGCCTGTGCCAGCCTCCTTTTAGAGGGCCCATGACCAACTGTCCCCCAAAGGGCCCTCCCAAGATGCTCTTCTCCAACCTCTTCCTGTTGTGACCCTAGCCTCAGCTCACTATGTCCGGAGCTCCAGCTATTGCCTGCACTTTGGGGTTGCTTCCCACCTGGGATCTGAGCATCAGTTGTGTAACGAAAAGACCAAACACTGGCATCAATCTCATGCTTCTCATCCTTCAGTCCCTTGTCACCCCTTGATGAATGTCAGCTATGGAACATGACCATACTAGACCTGTGCCTCAGAAGCAGCCATTGGTACAGAGGCCTTAGGGCTGGTTGCACTTGCATTTCTGATGTTTCAACATGATTGCTCTGAATGAACTGCTTTGCAACAATAAATATCTTTTAAATCCACTTGGTTCCATGACTTTGGATTCATATTTCCGCCATCCAAAATGGAATATTTCCATATTTCCATTTTGGATCCATATGTCCACTCACCAGGTAGACTTTCAAAGAATGTCTTTTGAATTAAATGCTTTGTTCTCACTATTGATTTACTTTATCTTTGAATTAAAAGCTCTCAGAAAGCAGGAATTTTTTTTCTGAAAATGGGGTTAGATCATTGGAGAACAGAATCTGTCCATTTAAAGGCAGACAATAGAGGACAATACTCCCAGGTTGTGAGTATTCACCCTATAGAAACCGGGATATGCTTCAAACTGGGCCTTCTTTTCCAGAGTTCTGGCTGTTCAACATTTTCCAGAGCACCCTAGTGTGTCCTGCATTACCTAGTTGGGAACCTATACATGTATTGAGAGAATGGGCCATCGGGGTGGGAGTACTTTGTGTAGGCTTATAAGATGGAGCAGTCCCAGCTTCCCTCTGAAAGAAGAACAAGAAGCTCTTCCCATTAATTATTAAATCCATGTATTTTTATCTGGAAGAAAGATACTGTTGTTTCAGGTTCAGCTGTGGCTGTTTGATCTCAACATCATTCCTCTTCCACAGGTGTATTGATTTGAAAAGAAGTATATTATTATGTTTGATTGAGAATATTTAGAGTTTCTTTTTTTATCTTTTAGGTTGACTGAGCTTCCACCAATAAGCCTGCCAGCAGAAGCAGCAGCAGTGCCAGCCCCCTTCCAGGTGCCCACCCCAGGTCCCAGCCCCATGCCCCCTCCAGTCTCTTCCTGTTGGGACCCCAGCTCTGGGAGTGGCACCTGATGCCTGAGCCACCCCAGGCCAGTCTTTTCCACTGGTGCTTGCACCAGAGCCCCAGTGCTGTGAGCATGGGTGCTTGGAGGCTATGACCATTGCCCCATAGAGCAGCTACTGGGGGAACCTGAATGACCAAGGCCAAGCAGCCTGATTCTTCCCTCTGCCACCTGACTCTTATTCTATCCAGAGGTTGACAGAGACCAGGAAGATCCACAGTGTCCTGGGAAGAGCTCTGTGTGTAACCGGGCCACCCAAATGCTCCCAGCCCAGTACTGATCTCCCTTCCATGTTACCATAAAGCTCTGACTTCTGACTCACAAAGCTCTGATTTGTTCCTCTTCTTTTATGGGCTCCAGTGTCTCCACATTTTAAGGGTTCAAAGCCTGTTCCTCAGGATGCAGGACAGGAGCTGGAGAAGTGAGAAGGAAAAGATACTCCAGGGTGGATGCCCTCTGACTATAGGGAGGGTGGAGGTGCAGAGGGTCCACTAGATCCTACCAGGCTGTGCAAATGCTCCCCAGCCCTGTGTATGCCCAAGGAGAGGAGGGTTAGACAGTTTGGTTGTGTAGAATTGTGGACACCTGGGAACAAAGGCAAACCTTCCCTGCAGGGATCTTCCCTATATTAGGGTGAATAGTTGGAGGAATGCTTAGATCCTCCCCCAATATACAATACATGGTCATTGAATCTCCTTTGAGGGCTGGGTCTGGTTCAGATCCAGCCTTTGACTGCCTGCCTAGGATCCCTTGTCCCCCTTCCCAGTATCTGATCTGCTTCTCCCAGGACCTGGTCCTGTTGTCTGGTCAGCACATGGGCCCCATGGGTGCCACATGAAGAGTGGTGGGGATATATGATGTGTAACTTGGGAAGAAGGATAGGGCTCCTTCTCAACCTGACTTCTGGGCTCAGTGGCACAGAAATCAGAGGGAAAGTGTTTGCTTTGGGAGGGAGTGGTGGCATGTATCTAGGGAGGAACTAGGAACTGATTCCCTGAAGATTCAGGCTGAGAGGGACATGAGGATAACAGAGGGACAGAGAGGCTCATGTGGAGGTGGAACTCTAATTAAGATGCCCAGTTCCTTCCCCATGCTCACTGCTGCACACAGAGGAGTGACAGCAGTGTAGTTGAGCAGAGCTCTGACTATCCATTATAGGTTGTCCTCTGTTCTCTGTCATTCTCACTTGCTTATGCTCTTCCTTATGTTTGACAGTCTCACTATTAATTGAATTTTCAAGTCCCTGAACAAAGTACTTTTGAGCTTGTTAAAGTATGTTTATTGGCCATTTCTACAAAATGTATTGTACTGTTGTGTTATTTTTCTTTCCGGTGTTCAAGACTTTGATTTATCATGGATATTAACTTACATCTGTCTTTATTAAAATATTTCATGTGTCAGATTTTATAGACTTTATTTATAATATATTTTGTTACGAAAACATTTTTAGTTTTTATGTAATCAAACAAGTTGTTCTTTGCTTTTATAACCTCAAGGTTTCTTGAGTTGGTTCAGACTTTCAATGTCCTTAATGTTTACATGTTGACAAACAAAGCAATCCCCCGCAAATAAAAGAGTATAAAATGGGCCCACAAGTCAGGGGCTCTAGGTTGCTCTGGGGTGGAGGAGGCTCACAGGGAGGTAGCCTTGGTTATGCTCTCATGGAATTCTGACTTAAGAAGGAAGAGAACCCTTCCTTTCCCAGGGTCTGTGATGTGGGCTGCTCATACTCCATTCCAGGAGAAGAATCCCTGCCCTAACTAGACTTCCATACACAAGAAGTTTCCAGTCTAATTATTAATTTTTAGTGGCAGATTGCCTGTGTTTAGGGTTTGTGTGACACAATAATTGTTATTTATGCCAGAAACACTAGAGAGCACTTCCAACTACAGACTGGGTAGAAAATTCAATTTGGTAAACTCCCTGAGTCTCCAGAGGGCCAGCCTAGGATTGGGGGAGGGTAGAAAAGAAGCTCTGGGCCTGAATTAAGTCTTGGCTTTTTGGGTCTCATAACTGACCCTCTGAGGACAATGCCTCAGAGCTGTAGCAGCAGCCAGAGTCTCTGGACTGTCATTACTGCTGCCACAGCTCTGTAGCTCATGTCAGTGGGCTTATTGGTGCCTGGGGTAGCTCAAGGAAGAGCTGCTGCCAGACAGGTATCCATACTACCCCAAGGGCTAACAAGGGGCCAGAGCTGGCCATAGGGATGGGCATGTTGGCAAACCCTTGGCAGGGACTGGGTAGACAGGCAGGATATCTTGACATGAGTTAAGTCAAGTTGAATGTGAACTGAACAGCAGAACATACATATAAACCTAGAATGAAGATATTTTTGCTTTTTCTAAACAAGTGCTTACTTTTCCTTATGCTTATAAATAATAGGCAAAATCCATCAATATTCATTAATTCCATTAATTACCCATGTTATCATTTCACTGTTGTTTTGTGGCCTTGCCAATGAAGATGTGCTCAGTCTGGTTTCAACCCTCACCTACCACCACCCCAAGGCACATTTCTGTCTCCACCCCAAAATTCAGCACTATGTGATTATGTTAATTATAAACACTTGCCCTCATTATGTGGTACACATTCTTCTGTTCTATGTATAAATCACTTAATTTACACAAGTAGCAATTAATTTACACAACTAACAATTGATTTGCACAATTAATTCATACAATATACTCAACATTGCTATTAAGCTCTAACAGTTACCCATACTTCACAGGTGAGGAAACCAAATCTTGTGTACTGGTATTGAAGGCCATGAGAGTGATCCCCAACAGTGGCTGGTCATATTGAATCACAAAAGGAAACACAGAGGAATATTTTATTTCCTGAGACTTGTTTCCCAGTTATGAGGCCCCTTTCAGCTTTGTAATCTTCTATCAAACCCCCTACCCATGCTTCTGTGCTCATGCAAGGCCTTATAATGCACATCCATGCACATGTTTCTCTCTCTCTCTCTTTCTCTCACTCTCTCTCACACACACACACACACACACACACACACACACACACAGTCTTTTTCATTTTCTTCCTGCATGGTTGCTATCATCTTTGTCAATGAGAATGAGGAAACCTAGAATGGCATTGCTGAAGACAAGTCAGACAATCTTGTGTCCCAACCACCTCATTGTGACATTATGATGCAGGAGAGTCCTACCACTAAGCCTCATCTGATTGCAAGCACATGGCTTTTCATAGTGGTCTTCAGAATGTTCATAGGATTGTGAGCTCCTGGGGGCCATAACACACATGTTATTTGTCTCTAGTAACTGAAGTGTTTGCACAGAATGTGTGCTAAACACCTTGTAAATGATCAAATAGGTGCTTTCTTTTTCTTTTCTTCTTCTTTTTTTATTGTTATGTTCATATGCCACACTTTTTCTTTCTTTTTTTTTTTAAAGATTTGTTTATTTATTTGATGGAGAGAGAGAGCAAGCAGGGGAAGGGGCAGAGGGAGAACATCTTGAAGCAGACTCTCTGATGAAAATAGAGCCTGACTTGGGGCTCTATTCCATGACACAGGAGATCATGACCTGAGCCAAAACCAAGAATGAGAGAGACACTCAACAAACTGAGTTACCCAGGTGCCCCACACTTTTCAATCTTAATCAGGCATAAGGGAATATATCTGAGACTAGAATGTAAATAAATTGAAGACAGGACATCTCTTTGTTGAGAGAAATTTAAAGATATTATAATCTTACCCTCCAGGCAGCATGTATATAAAGGAAAGGAGTTTCTCTCTTTTTTAAAGCTGTGCCCCAAGCTCATGTTATACAGTATGGCCTCAGTAAATGTGTGATGAATTAACTAATTAAACAATGAATCTAATCCAAAACTAAATCAGATTCCTTTCTCTCCTCCCACTCACTAGCAAGGTTAAATGAACCATTTGGTTCCCATTACCCTCTTGACTAGAAATAATTGTTTCTTGGAACCCTGAAGGCAAGAAGGTGCATCCTCAGGAGAGTTTTCTACTAGCTTGCTTCTATTTTGAAATAAAATTTCTGAGGACAGGAAATGAATGCTTTACATCTCTCCATCTCACATACCACCTAAACAAAGTGCCTGGATCCAGCATAGAGTTTTTAAAAAAAAAACTGACATTATTGAGGCAGTTTCCTTGTACCTTCTCATGTGCTAAACAGCCCCCCTTTTAAAGATTTTATTTATTTATTTGAGAGACAGAAAGTGAGAGAGATCACAGAGGAAGAGGGAGAAACAGACTCACTGCTGACTGAGAGCCTGATGTGGGGCTTGATCCCAGGACCCTGAGATCATGACCTGAGCTGAAGACAGCCACTTAACTGAGCCACCCAGATGCCCTTTGCTAAGACCCTTTTAATGGTACCAAAACATTCAGTGAGGAAAATACCAATCTGCCCATTTTACAGTTGAAGATTTATATCTTCAACTTGTGTACTTCAACTTCAACTTGTGTACACAACTTCAACTTGTGTACAATTGTGTAAATAAATTCTTTGAGATCACCAGCTCATAAAAAGCGGAGTTAAAATTTGACCCCTGATCTCCTGATACCAATTTAAGAGACTATATCCTTATAATAAATACATGTAATAAGAGACTATTTTCTTGCTTTGTAAAATAGTAAGCATCTTAATTTCTAAAGGAACAGGTTTAGTTACAATCATCATCACTACCAAAGAGATCAGAGGAAACCACTTTAATGCATCCAATGATCTTGTTAGCAGGGACCTGCAGGCTACGCAGGGACCCAGCCCTTAGGAATGAGAGGCTGGCTGGGGGTGATGGATGTGTATCCCAGGAAAGACGTGGTCCCTGATTCAATGCCTCAGAAACCAGTCTGGCCAAGGAAACAGGGCTCAAAGACCACCCTGGGGATGGGAGGCACATGGAATCAAACACTTGCATAAGGAAGCTGAGATACAGATCTCTGGTTTCTTCAGAAGTCACTCTCTGAGCCTTTGTCCAGGCACTGGCTCCTTGGGAATCCCCAGTCAGGTCCTCATTGACTCAACCCAAGGAAAGCTGTGACTAGCTAAATCATCTCCAGATGTCAGATGCAGAGGGGTGGTCTTGCAAGATCCCAGGCCTCCCTGGAGGTAGGGACAAGGACAGGAATGTCAGAAATGACCTAGCACATGCCTGCTTGTGTAAGAATCAAATTTGTCACTCCCAGAACCATTTGTTTACTGGGGCATATAAAAAATACTGCCAGCTCTAGCATCTCATCTGTCTGACTCCCTTGGGATGAGTCTGTGCTCCTGCCTGTGATCACAGTGAGTGGGAAGTGGAGCCCAAAGGTAGCTCTTAGTAGGACAAGGGAGGAGGCAGCAGCTGGGAGATAAAGAGCAGAACAGAAGTGTGGGGAGGAGAAGAGAGGCTGAGGAAAGGGCTCTATCTTGGATTCTGTGCTGTAATGAGCAGAAAAAACTCAGTTCAACTTAAGTCTGAAAATCTTGCCTTGGGCTTAGAGAAGTGCGGGTCTCATAATTTTGTTAAGGACTTATATTAAGAGAAGAGGTACTTCAGTGGGAATGTGGACACTTTATATAAGCTCACGATGAATAAGAAATACCATCTATCTATTGAAAAATAGAATAAGAAGCTCCTTTTTATATTTGATTTGTCAAGCCACGTACTTTTATTCAGTAAAAAGACTTAAGTAGTTTCTTTTGTTTACTGATGTGTACCTGTTAAGTATAATTAAACATTATCTATGACTTAAAAGAAATTAAATTATCATTTTTGGTTTTACATAGCTAAAGAATTTCATGACTCACTTTCAGGTTGAAAAGCCCTGCTGAGATGTCTTGTCAGCAAAACCAGCAACAGTGCCAACCCCCTCTCAAGTGCCTCCCAAAATGCTCCTCCAAATGCCCTCCAAAATGCCCACCTCAGTGCCCAGTCTCATGTCCCCTTCCAGTTTCTTCCTGCTGTGGCCCTCATTCTGGGGATGGTGGCTGTTGCCTGAGCCACCATAAGCCCCATCTCTCCCATCAGCACCAGCACCAGCACCCAGGCTGCTGTGAGTGTGAACCCTCAAGTGGTTCAGGCTGCTGTCATGGCTCCAGGGACTGCTGCTGATTTAGACCTTGGGCATCATAGAGAAATCCATAGGAGAAATCTCAAAGCAAGAACATACTCTAGAGTGATGCTTCTCCTGCATTCCCTTTCTCCTCTTCAAGGGGCTGATGGAGACTGAAGTATTATGTTCATTCTGATCCTGCAAGTGTCAGT
>PISX010030116.1:0-20383 GCA_004024625.1 Mellivora capensis | reverse complement strand
ATTGTGGTCTGAAAATATGCAAGGAAGGATCCCAATCTTTTGATACTGGTTGAGACCTGATTTATGACCCAGGATGTGGTCTATTCTGGAGAATGTTCCATGTGCACTAGAGAAGAATGTGTATTCTGTTGCTTTGGGATGAAATGTTCTGAAGATATCTGTGATGTCCATCTGGTCCAGTGTGTCATTTAAGGCCTTTATTTCCTTGTTGATCTTTTGCTTGGATGATCTGTCCATTTCAGTAAGGGGAGTGTTAAAGTCCCCTACTATTATTGTATTGTTGTTGATGTGTTTCTTTGATTTTGTTATTAATTGGTTTATATAGTTGGCTGCTCCCATGTTAGGGGCATAGATATTTAAAATTGTTAGATCTTGTTGGACGGACCCTTTGAGTATGATATAGTGTCCTTCCTCATCTCTTATTATAGTTTTTGGCTTAAAATCTAATTGATCTGTTATAAGGACTGCCACCCCAGCTTTCTTCTGATGTCCATTAGTATGGTAAATTGTTTTCCACCCCCTCACTTTAAATCTGGAGGTGTCTTTGGGTCTAAAATGAGTTTCTTGTAGGCAACATATTGATGGTTTTTTTTTTTTTTATCCATTCTGATACCCTGTGTCTTTTGATTGGGGCATTTAGCCCATTAACATTCAGCGTAACTATTGAGAGATATGAATTTAGTGCCATTGTATTGCCTGTAAAGTGACTGTTACTATATATTGTCTCCGTTCCTTTCTGATCTACTATTTTTAGGCTCTCTCTTTGCTTAGAGGACCCCTTTCAATATTTCCTGTAGACTGGTTTGGTGTTTGCAAATTCTTTCAGTTTTTGTTTGTCCTGGAAGCTTTTGATCTCTCCTTCTATTTTCAATGATAGCCTAGCTGGATATAGTATTCTTGGCTGCATGTCTTTCTCATTCAGTGCTCTGAATATATCATGCCAGTTCTTTCTGGCCTGCCAGGTCTCTGTGGATAAGTCTGCTGCCAATCTAATATTTTTACCATTGTATGTTACAGACTTCTTTTCCTGGGCTGCTTTCAGGATTTTCTCTTTGTTGCTAAGACTTGTAAATTTTGCTATTAGGTGACGAGGTGTGGACCTATTCTTGTTGATTTTGAGGGGAGTTCTCTGCACCTCCTGCATTTTGATGTTTGTTCCCTTTGCCATATTAGGGAAATTCTCTACAATAATTCTCTCCAATATACCTTCTGCTCCCCTCTCTCATTCTTCTTCTTCTGGAATCCCAATTATTCTAATGTTGTTTCGTCTTATGGTGTCACTTATCTCTCGAATTTTCCCCTCGTGGTCCAGTAGCTGTTTCTCTCTCTTTTGCTCAGCTTCTTTATTCTCTGTCATTTGTTCTTCTATATCACTAATTCTTTCTTCTGTCTCATTTATCCTAGCAGTAAGAGCCTCCATTTTTTATTGCACCTCACTAATAGCTTTTTTAATTTCAACTTGGTTAGATTTTAGTTCTTTTATTTCTCCAGAAAGGGCTTTTATATCTCCAGAGAGGGTTTCTCTAATATCTTCCATGCCTTTTTCGAGCCCGGCTAGAACCCTGAGAATCGTCATTCTGAACTCTAGATCTGTCATATTACCAATGTCTGTATTGATTGGGTCCCTAGCCTATGGTAGTGTCTCTTGTTCTTTTTTTTGTGGTGAGTTTTTCCGCCTTGTCATTTTTTGATAAGAGTATATGAAGGAGCAAATAAAATACTAAAAGAGTGGCAAAGACCCCAGGAAAGTGCCCTTTGACCAAATCAGAAGAGACCCCAAAATCATGGGGTGGGGAGAAAGGGGATAAAAAGAAGTTCAGAAAAAAAAAATTAAAAAAAAAACCAAAAAATGAAAAAATATAAAAAAGAAAAAAATATATATATATTAGCCTGGTGACTCAACAGGGTCACCCACTTAATTGTGGGGTATTTTGGTCTCTTAGAAGAAAGTACCTCCCAAAATTTTAAAGAATGAAAAATGTATATAAGACTAAACACAGTGAATGGATGGAATATGCCTGTAAAGATGAAAAACAAATTTTTTTTAAAATTTCTAAAAAAAAGAAGTTGATTAAGTTGATTGGGAGAATAAAGAAAAAGAAAGTGGAGAGAATTTGCTCAGGCTGGAGACTAGAACAAGCCTGGAGCTAGATTTAGGGTGTCATTTGATCCATTAGAGGAAGTTGTACCCCAAATTTTTTAGAATAAAAAACCCTTATGTGAATACAAAAAGTAAAGTTAAATACTATGAAGGATAAAATATGACTATAATAATGAAGGTTCAAAAAAGATTATTATTTTTTTGGAAAAGGTATTTTTAAGATAAACTAGTTAAAATTGTTAAAAAAAAGAAAAGCGTAAAAGTTAAAAAAAATTTAGCAGAAAAAGAGAAAAAGAAAAAAAATAAAATTAAAGAAAAAATTGAATTAACTGCAAGACTAAAGAATCATGGGGAGAAAGCCATGAATTCCGCGCTTTGCTTTCTCCTCCTCTGGAATTCCGCTGCTCTCCTAGTTAAGTGAACTTGGTCTTGGCTGGATTTCTTGTTGATCTTCTGGGGGAGGGGCCTGTTGTAGTGATTCTCAAGTGTCTTTGCCGGAGGCAGAGCTGCACCGCCCTTACCAGGGGCCGGGCTAAGTAATCCTCTCAGTTTCGCTTTTGGGAGCTTTTGTTCCCTGAGCGCTTTCCGTAGAGTCAGGAGGACGGGAATGAAGATGGCGGCCTCCTACTCTCCGGCCCGGAAGAGCTGAGATTCGGGGCTCCACTCCTCAGAGAAAAGCCCCGGCCCACTCACATCTCCCTGGCCTCTGGCCGCGCTCCGAGCTCACCCAGCCTGCGACCGGTTCAAGGTACCCCGAGCTGAGAGCTCACTCCTCGGCTCTCTGTGGCCGGCTTCCCGCTCCAGTACCTGCGAGCTCTGCAACACTCAGACACCCCCGATCCTTCTGTGACCCTGCGGGTCCTGGGGCCACGCTGACCCCGCGTGGGCTTCACCCTGGTTTAGCCTCTGGAGCGATGTCCCTCCGTGGAGCAGACTTTTAAAAGTCCCGATTTAGTGCTCCGCTGCTCCACCGCTTGCCGGGAGCCGGCCCCTCCCCCGCCGTCTATCCTCCCGTCGCTTTCGATTCACTTCTCTGCCGGTCCTACATTCCAGAAAGTGGCCGATTTTCTGTTTCCAGAATTGCTGTTCTTCCTCTCTTTGATCTCCCGTTGGATTTGTAGGTGTTCGCAATGGTTTGATAAGCTATCTAGCTGATCTCCTGCTACCTGACGTAGTCTCAGCCTACTACTTCTCCGCCATCTTGACCAAATCCTCCTGTCACTTTTCCCCTCCTCCAACCCAGCCTTCCTTCTCTTAAAAAATAAACAATCTATTCCAAGGGACATTGTGTTGCCATGCTACTGGCAAAGTGGTTCAAATACTTTCCCACAGCAGGATAGTGGATGATCTTAATCACACTGCTCATTCCTTCACTTTCCCCTCTGTGTCCATTCTCTCTTGGAGCAGGATCATGAGCCCCATGAGCTCCATGAGTCCTGAGAGGACAGGAAGCCCTATTCTACTGTGCACAGCCGGTAGCACAGGGTGGTCCTCAGCCGGAGCCCAACAAACACTGATTGAATTGAACTACTTGGTTCTGCTTAAGAGGAAATACAAATGAGTGATAGATAAGAAGAAGAGAGAGAGAATGGAAACAGACCAGAGTGTTCACTGATTTCTGAAAAGGAAAAGAATGGTACAAGTGTAAGGAGACAAGATGGCAGTAATCAACATTTTTTCCTAAAAGTTCCACCAGCTCTACTGCCTGCCCATAACTCAGGGTGCCATGCCTTCTGCATGGTTCCCTGGCAGTCTCCATGCTAAGAGACATAGGGAGAACAGCCCAGTGTAGTGAAAGAGGAAAAACTCTGGTATCTGACACACCTTGGTTTGAATCCCAGCTCTGCAGTTCTTAGCATATGGCTGTGGGCAATTTAATGGGCTTTGGGTCCCTCATCTATAAAACCTCAAATTCCTGTTGTGGAGAAATAAATGTTGTACAATAGTACTGCCTGACACAGAGTAGGCACTCAATAAACGGTACCTGTAGCTATTTTTATTATTAGAACAATAGAAACAAATATGGGGAAAAACCAGAATTATAGAGAACGAAAAGGCAAAAGGCCTTAATTTTCAAGTTTAAAACATATTTAAACAAAATAAGCTCAACTATAGTGCTTTTTAAAATTAAAAAGTGTAGAGTTTAAATCTTACCATATTGTTTAAATCACATGATGGTAGGGACCTAAAAAAATATTTAGCAATGTAGCATGTATGCAAATAAGTTAAAGTCTCAAACATTTGGGGATTAGGAAGAAATCATCACTTTTCAGTAAAATTAAATAAGAAGTCGTGGCCAGAGAAAAAAAAATTTGTTTGGAAGGAAACAACAAAATCAAGATCAGCTGGAGAACGAAGACATCACACCTCACAGACACCTCCAGCGTATTCCCAGTCCCCGCTACCTGGCACCATTAGCTACAGAGCTTTTGAGGGTTTTAACGCAGAATTTTTTTTTTTAAATAATTTTTAAAAAATTTTTAATAAACATATAATGTATTATTAGCCCCAGGGGTACAGGTCTGTGAATCGCCAGGCTTACACACTTCACAGCACTCACCATAGCACATACGCTCCCCAATGTCCATAACCCAACCACCCTCTCCCTCCCCCGCCCAGCAACCCTCAGTTTGTTTTGTGAGAGTCTCTTATGGTTTGTCTCCATCCCGATCCCATCTTGTTTCAGTTCGCAGAATTCTTTTTTAGACACATTCTTATTCAGGATATCCTGAATGGGGCTTGGGCACATGCCATTTTAAAACCTCATAGTGTTCCGAATCATCGTGTATATGCGGACCTGTTCCCAGGATGTAGCAAACCAAAGGGCCACTCTCAATGGGATTTGGGGGGTTCATCTCTAAGATAGAAAACTTGAAGGAGAAGGAGGTGAACCAGGGACCCAGAGAAGTCCTGAAGCTTATATAATAGGGCATATTTTTTTAACTCCTCCTTCTGAATATACACCCTCACCCCAACCTGAGCCCTTTCTGTCTATAAATAAGGTCTGTCCATCACCAACTTGGTCACAGTCTCACTTCCTCAAGTGAGATTTTATCACTTCACTGATCTTTGAGGATTCTGTTGATGTTTATTTTAATGTGATTTTACCTGAATATAATTATTGAGGGGAGATGGAGGGCAAGAAGTAGGCCATGTGTTTACATGCACCAAGACAGAGACTAGAACGAGGCCAAAAAAACCCCAAAAAACAAAAATCAAAGGAGACGCTTGTATACTTGGTGTGAGTAGAGAAAAGAATTTGTCCCGACAGTTTTATAGATTTGTCAGATCGAGAAGAAAAATACCTGAAGAGCCTCCTCCATGCCTGGACTTGATTTAGACAATGAGGTTATGGACTTTGAGCAGATACTGTAATGGGATAACACCCTTGGGGACCTTGGGGGTGGGGAGATGTACTCTGCATATTGTAGGGACAGTAATATCTGTTGCCAGAGGGAAGACTGTGGTGGACACGTTCATGATCCCCCTGGCTTTCACTCCTATGTAGTCACCTCCTTTCCAGTGCAGCATGCCCTGTGACTATCTGCCAACCGATAAAATAGGGCCAAGGGGATGGATGTTCATGATTACGTGCCTTTGAGGATATGATTATGTCACATAAGACTGTCATGACTGTTTTTTTTCTCTTTCCCTTGGTGTTTCAAGGAAGCAAGCAGCCATGTTGAGAACCCATGTGGCAAAGAACTGTGTGCAGCCTCTAGCCAACAGCTGACCAGAAATGCAGCCGTCAGTCCTACAACCACAAGGGCATGATTTCTGCCAACAACCTGCGATGTCTTGGAGCAGATTCTTCCTCAGATTCACCTCATCTGAGGTGAGCCTCAGATGAGACTGCAGCCCTGGCCTTGACTACAGCCTTGTGAAGCTTTAAGCTGAGGACCCAGTTAAGTCAGGCTCAGACTTCTGACCCAGAGAAAGCTTAAGATAATAAGTGTGTATTGTTTTAAGCTGCTAAATTTGTGGCAGTTTCTTACACAGCAATAGGTCAGTAACCCAGCAGTTGTGCAACCCTGAGACCGAGTGCCTACTTCAATACGCCATCCTAAGTGCCCCCTCACCTCACCCGAGTCCCAGCTCTGACAGGAACCACGCATTAGAAAATGCATACAGTACCTGAACAAGCAGTGTCATTGGGCCGCTTTTATCAATTTCCAGGATCTCCCCATTTTTTGTTCCCACCAGGATATGTCCATGTCCCAAAGTGATGGCACGAATTGAAGGGTTATCTTCCAAAAGCAAGCCTGAGGGGGGAAATGCTGTACTTAATATTGTAAACAGTGCATAGAGTAGAACAACAACAACAAGCATTCTGATAATCATATACAGTCTGTCTTTGTAGTTCAAAAATACTAGTAGCGCCAGGCAATCAGCCTTGACATTTCTACCAGGGACCTAGAGGTCTAACCGCAGAAGAACTGTTTTAGTAATGGCTGTCCACGAACTTCGGTACCATCTTTTCCATTCCTATGAAAAGAAAGATTCCAATGACATATTCAGGGGTGGCACCTTTTGAGCTGGTTGACAGTGCTGCTCTTTTAATGGCGTAAGTCTTCAAGCATCTTTCAAACATGTCATCCCAGAGTTCTACAATTCCATCCTTTCCACCTGTTACAAAACCCTGTGAAGGCATACATGGGAAGAATGAAATATACATCAAAATGACAAGTTGCCCACCTGGCCTCTAAAGGGCTCCCCCTTGGGAAAAGCAGCTTTGGTCTGTGTTTCCTTCCTAAGTATAGGAAACTGAAAAACCTGATAACATGTAATATTAATAAAGTATCTCCTGGAAGCATCTCTCCCCTACTTCTCTAGTGGATAAAGCACATTCTCAATGTGTGTTCCTCATACTTTCCTCAGACCTTTGGTTGGTATTTGGCACCCTAGGTCCTGGATGGCCATTTCTGTGCCCCGTCCCCCACTTCAATGAGGGTGCCTAAGGAACAGGAAAGCCTGGCAGAGTTTCTGGTATCTCATCTCTTCCTACAGAATGAACTGGAATTAGCATCGCAATTAAAAATGATTTTTAAGTATGTTAAAATAGATATTTACTTCCAGGAGAAAACATCATTATCTTTTAAGAGGAACTTAGGCAGTTTGTGTTCAATGGACATGGATGTCCAAAATAATTAAAATCCAGATTAATTTTTATAAAACCTGGAAAGTAAAATGCTTAACATATTGGTTTTTTTTGTTTTTTGTTTTGTTTTTTTTACTGAACAGTGATCTTTATTCTTGTTCTAAGTTTATTATTTCTTGGCTTTACTAGTTTTCCTTTCTGGCAAATTATATATACCAACTGCTCTTTGGAAAAATATTTTTTAAATGGAAAATATTAAGTAATTCATTGTTTTCTTGGAGAGTTTTAGTTTCTTTTATTCCAATGAAGTTCACAAGGAAATAATATTTTGAAGTTTTTTTTTTACATTAAATACCCATATTTTCATTACAGATATGTAGGGGAGACTCAATCCCCAAATTAAATTCAAATTATACTGTGGCATACTTGTATTTTCCATGATGTTTTGGATTAACTTACCAAGCAATGAAAGAGTTTAAATAAGTTATAGCACATCAACTTCAAGACCTACTAAGATTTTGCTTTCTACTTTAATCTCGTCTAATGTACGGTTTAAGCCAGAACAAATTTGCGAGTAAAAAACAGCTTAACCACTAAAACTACCGCTATAGTTGCACATCTAACAAGAACCTACTTTGGTACTGGGATCAGTATAATTACCTGGGAACAGGGAAGCGCACAATGAGGCGTGGCTTAGGTGTGTTGGGTGGCTTATGCTGTTTGGAGGTCAGAGAGCAGAGAAAGTGGCACCACCAGCAAGCTGGCAGTGAATAAAAAAATAGATTTTTCTGGCAAAGTGGTTCAACAAGGTACTTTCATAGTTCTGACAGTAAGTGTCATCTTTTAAAAACAACAAATAACAAAAACAACAGAACACTGTAAGGTAGGAAGGTGGCTGGACAGAGCAGGATAAAGATGAGCTTAAGTGGAAATACAGCAGGCATGATGATTATTTTGTATCAGCTTGACTGGTCACAGGGTGCTCTGATTAAATTTTATTTCTGTATGTATCTGGGAACGTATTTCCTGATCAGATTAGCATTTGAATTGGTGCACTCAATAAGATAGATTGCCCTCCCCAATGTGGGTAAGCAATATCCAATTCTTTGAGAGCCTGAAGAGAGCAAAAGGCGGAGGAAGGAAGAATTCATCCTTGTTTTTCCTGGCTCGCTGAATGAGCTGGGACATCTCTTTTCCCACCCTCAGACTGAGATGCACACTACTGGCATCCCTGGTTCTCTGGCCTTTGGACTCGCACTCAGTTACACCACCAGCTTTCCAGGGGTTACAACTTACAGAGGACATCGTGGGACTTCTTAGCCTCTATAACCACATAAACCAATTCCTTATAATAAATTTTTTTGGGTAGATGTGTATGTATATGTATGTCCTATGGGTTCCGTTTCTCTAGAAAACCCTAATACAGGCAAAGCCAAGACTTTAACACTCTTGTTAAAGCTGAACCGGTCTACACAGGAACAAAGTGGTTATGAACGAAACTTTTGGTCAAACTGATGAGTGGGACAATAATCGAACCACTTGCTACTTTGAGGTCTTTGCTTGTCGTGTACAAAAGAGGAAGAGAATGTTGAAATATTTCTCAGGATTCATCTGCTACTGGGTTTGTACATTATCCCAACACTTCTTGAGGGGCTCTCAAGGGTGAGAGCCAGGAGGAATGAGTATGAAAAAAAGTAGAAACTGCACATAAAGAAATCACTAGAAATGAAAGAATTTTTAAAAACATTTGTACTCCTCTCCATTCACGACAACTACTTCCCAATTCAGATGGTTTTAGAGACAAGCAAGCATCCTGCTGGTGTGGGCCTTCCTCAGTCTAATTTAGAATTTTAGAAAGCTAATGATGAAAATATGCCATACCTTATCCAATGCATACATAGCAAACACAGGCCCGTCATGAGCTTTCACTGTCTTTAGTAGTAGAATATCTTTCCAAATAAAAATATCTCCAGTAGCTGCTCCTGAGAACACTAGATCTTCCATTCGCCCATAAGAAACACACATCATTGTTTCCAATTTTCCAACACTGCCAAAAATTCCTCTTTTAGAGGTGAAGCCCCCACCTGAAGTGGACCAAGAACATATGTTATTTTTTTGAAAAACTGACACCTTCTATGAGCATTTGGAATGACAGTCTTCAGTGAAAAACCCAGTGTGTCTACATTACATGTATATGGAAAGATGGCAGAAAACATCATAAACAAAAATATTCTAAGAGGGTTTCTCATTTACATATTCATTAATTCGGTGTTTATTGACTCCCTCCTTTGTGGTAGATACAGTGGTTGCTGCTGGGGTTTAAAGACAAGAAGGAGTTCTTCATTCAGTGAACTTAGGTTTTGTTTGGGGAGGCTGCCATTATGCATCTCAGTCCAACAAGACACGCATCTAACCAAGGTTCAGTGCCGGTTCCATTCCAGCCAGAGGAGGAAGGACTTGGTTCCCTGGGCGAGCTAGGAAAGTCTTCATGAATGCTGACCAGAGAGAATGCAAACAACACTAGCAGTAAGGAAAAATGTAAACATATGACCTATGTTTTGCCTTGATTTTTTTTGTCCTGGGAACTTCAGGGTAAAAAAGTTAATCACTGTGTAGGAAAAGGTACATCACATTTGTCCCTGAGATGTTCACATTTCCCTGTACTTGCTAACTGGCACTGACAAACCCAGACCTATTCCAGAAAACGAGGCACAGGCTGGCTCTCCAGACATGGTGGGTGCCACTATCTCTTCTTTAAAAGCAGAAAGCACTGGAACAGTTGCGGATTTATGTTTTGTCCAGTGTAAGATTACATGTGCATGGTACCTAAGCTGATGGTAAGAATTCAAAATCCCAGTAATAGGTCTGGTTTGGAAGTGTGAAGAATACAATGTCCTTGCATGTTTTGATATTCTTATTCACTCACCCTTATCATCAATATTATAATGCACACAGATTTACTTGGATCACCTATGGTGTATTGTGTTGGGGTTTAATTCATGTTTGAATTCAGTGATAAAAGAACCCTCAAAATATTAAAAATGTTGTTCACCCAACCAAAGTGATTATTTTATTTCCTGTTCAGTGGTCCAACATAATTACAGCTTTCAGAACAGATGATTAAATATAAAAATAATTATTTTCATGGAACATTTCCCAAAGCTTTCTAGATATTGAGAAACATGCATGCATCATATGGAGTGTTCCGAGTTTTACAACTTGGACCTTAAGCAGCCCAAAGTGAAGGTGGAAGAGAATGTCTTCTAGGCAAATTTTAATTTTAAATTGCAGAGACTGGCTAAGTAATAGTGGTGGGCTTTTTTTCAGAGAGTTTTTTTTTTTTTTAAAGTTCTCAACCACATAAATGATAAACCCAAACAACCGTACCTGCTTGTTGCCAGAATTTGATGTGCTTCATCCCAACTGTAACCAGTTTGTCAACATGGTGTGGGTTACATTTAACCACAAATATCTTATCTTTATGCCCTCTGTAAGAGACAAATAGAAAAAAAAATCTAGTTGTCATGAAGCTTTGATACTGAGTTTTATTAAAAGCATACGTTTGGTCTAACTTTCATTAAATAATTCTAATAGGAAAAGTAAATCAGAAAGTAATTTAAAATATATATATAAGGTCTATATTAAAATCATGACCTTGGCTTTTCTTTGCATATTTGAGCCCTCTCTTCTAACTCTCATACTGCTACCAAAGTCTATACACTTATGCTTTACAAAAGTAATGAAATATTTATAATGGATAAGACAGTCTCCATAAGATAAAATTAATGCCACTATCGTAAGACTTCAGTTCTCAGGATAGGGAGGTTTTGTATAGGAAAAAGGGGAAGACACTGCCATCATATTAATGAGAACCTTCAAATGTAATATTCTTTGCTGTGGAAGGCATAACTTTAGGTTAAACAGAATTTCAGTTGAAAGTGTATTTACTAGAAATTGAAGTCTCTAGCTCACATCCATGGGGACAGAAAGGATGTCATCTATTAATCCAAGGCACGTTAGGATCCTCTGCATTCAGAAATACAAGTTTATCACCCAAGATGCAGAAAGACAAATATAAAAATGAGGACCGACTACAGACCTGATGCTTTCGACGTGGTGTTCCATAATGCCAGGGAAATTTTGCTGCAGAGTAGGTTCATATTAGAACTTAAGGATTTACTGGACTTAATGGATTTTATTGGATTTAATGGACTATTTGATGGTCTTCTCTAGTATATTAGAAACTAACTTTTGTTATGTAAATAAAAGCAATTAACAAAAAGAACATAACTGACCAACATTTCCTATGAATACACATACTAATATCTTAAGTAAAATTCTAGCAAAGGAAATCCAGTAATACATTAAAAATACTTTGTGAATGAATGCAAGGATGGTGTATGATTACAGACTCAAATGGTATAATTCATCATATTAATGTGCATAAGAAAAATTGTATTATCTTCACAGATACTGCAAGGGTATTTGACAAAAATCTAACACTCACTTGTGATTAAAAATACTCAACTAGCACTCATTAAAGTAGGAATTAGGGCGCCTGGGTGGCTCAATGGGTTAAGCCAATGCCTTTGGCTCAGGTCATGATCCCAGGGTCCTGGGATCGAGTCCCGCATCGGGCCCTCTGCTCAGCAGGGAGCCTGCTTCTCTCTCTCTCTCTCTACCTACTTGTGATCTCTGTCAAATAAATAAATAAATAAATCTTTAAAGTAGGAATTAATGGAGACTTATCTCTTAGACACTTATATTTCCCTGCAGTCTTTGACTTTCATTGAAGAACTCAGATTCATTCAAGAATAACTATACACAGGCCAGCTCTCGAGATGTTGTATGCCATTATCCTTTAGAAACAGAAAGTGCTGAAACAGTATCTTTTTCGTGATGTGTTTCTGTGTGTGTGAACTCAAAAGTCAGATTCTTACTTAACAGCATTCCCGATGGAGTCAGGAACAAGATTATCACCACTGCCATTTAACTTTGTATTGAACATATTAACAAGTACAATTAGTTATGGTTTTAAAAGTTAAAAACCTAAGAGCTGGAATGTAAGTGGTAAAACTATTTCTATTTGCAGATGATGTAACTATATATCTAGAAAACTCAAAAGAAAACAATGTAAAAACAATTACTAACAAGATAATTCGGTCAAGCTACAGCATACAAAATTAAGGGCAGAATCAACAACATATACAACAAACAACTGAAAAATACAATGGAATAAATGACTCTATAAACAACAACAAAAAAATCAAGGTATAAATTCAACACCAAAACCTACTCATAGATGTTTACAGCAGTTTTACTTCTAATTGACAAAACTTGGAAGCAATCAAGATGTCCTTCAGCAGGTAACCAAGAAAAAAATGTGGTACCTCCTGATAATAGAGTATCATTCAGTGATAAAGAGAAATGAGCTATCAAGCCATGAGAAGACATGGAGGAACCTTTGGTGGAGTCTTTAGGGTTTTCTATATATAAGATCATGCCATATGCAAATAGTGACAGTTTTACCTTTTCCTTACCAATTTGGACACCTTTTATTTCTTTTTCTTGTCTGATTGCCGTAGCTACAACTTCCAATACTATGTTGAATAAAAGTGGTGAGAATATACATCCTTGTCTTTTTCCTGATCTTAGAGGAAAAGCTTTTAGTTTTTCACCATTCAGTATGATGTTAGCTGTGGGTTTTTCATATATGGCCTTACTCTTAGAACTAATAAATGAGTTCAGTAAAGTTGCAGGGTAAAAATTAGTACACAGAAATCTGTCATATTTCTATATACCAATAAGTAGCAAAAAGGGAAATTAAGAAAAGCAACCCCATTTATAATTGTACCCAAAAGAATAAGTTACCTATGATTAAACTTAATCAAGGAGGTTAAAGTCCTATATTCTAAAACCTATAAGACATTGATGAAAGAAACTAAAGACGACAAAAACAAATGGAAAGATATACCATGCTCATGGGTTAGAAGAATTAATATTGTTAAAATGTCCATAGTACCCAAACCACTCTAAAAATTCAGAGCAATCCCTATCAAAATACCAATAGCATTTTTCACAGAACTAGAACAAATAACCCTAAAATCTCCATGGAACCACAAAAGACCTTGAATAGCCAGTCAAAGAAATCTTAAGAACAAAGCAGGAGGTTATCACAATCCCAGATTTCAAGGTACATTACCAAGTTATAGTAACCAAACAGTATGGTACTGGCACAAAAACAGACATAAATTAATGGAACAGTATAGGGAGCCAAGAAATAAATCCATGCCTATATGGTCAATTAATTTACAACAAAAGAGGCAAGAATTTATAATTGGTAAAAGCCTTTTCAACAAATGGTGCTGAGGAAACTGGAGAGTTATATGCAAAAGAAGGACACAAGAGCACCTTCTCATACCACACACCAAAAAAATGCAAATAGATTAAAGACCAAAATATGGACTTGAAACCATAAAAATCATACAAGAAAACATGGGCAGCAATCTCTTAGACACTGACCTCAACAACATATTTAAGGATACATCTCCTCGGGGCGCCTGGGTGGCTCAGTGGATTAAGCCGCTGCCTTCGGCTCAGGTCATGATCTCAGGGTCCTGGGATCGAGCCCCACATCAGGCTCTCTGCTCAGCGGGGAGCCTGCTCCCCCCTCTCTCTGCCTGACTCTGCCCACTTGTGATCTCTCTCTCTCTGTCAAATAAATAAATAAAATCTTAAAAAAAAAAAAAAAAAAAAAAAAAAAAAAAAAAAAAAAAAAAAAGGATACATCTCCTCAGGCAAGATAAACAAAAGCAAAAATAAATTATCAGGACACTAAAATAAGATTTTTCACAGCAAAGGAAACCATCAACAAAACAAAAAAGTAACGTAGTGAATGGGAGAAGATATTGGCAAATTTTATATATATATATATATATATTTGTATGTGATATATACAAAATATATAAAGAAATTATACAACTCAACACCATAAAAAAACCACATTAAAAAATGGGTGGCAGACCTGAATAGACATTCTTCTAAAGAAGACATACAGATGGCCAACAGACACATAAAAAGATGCTCAACATCACTTATCATCAGGGAAATACAAATCAAAAGTGCAATGAGATACCACTTCACACCTGTCAGAATGGCTACTATCAAAAATATAAGAAATAACAAGTGTTGGCAGGGATGTAGAGAAAAAGGAACCCTCATGTACTGTTGGTGGGAATATAAATTGGTGCAGTCACTGTGGAAAACAGTATGGAGGTTCCTCAAAAAAATAAAAATAAATAAAAAATACAGGATCCAATAATTCCATGACTGGGTATTTACACAAAGGAAACAAAAACACTAATTCCAAAAGATCTATGCACCCCTATATTTATTTCAGCATTTCTTACAATAGCCAAGATATGGAAGCACCCAAGTGTTCAACCATAGATGAATGGACAAGGAAGATGTGGTGTGTGTATAGACACACACACACACACACACACACACACACGAATATCACTCAACCATTAAAAAGAATGAAATCATGCCTTTTGCAACAATGTAGATAGAACTAGAGAGTATTATGCTAAGTGAAATAAATCGAACAGAGAATGACAAATCCCATGAGATTTCACTGACACGTTGAATCTAAAAAACAAACGAGCAAATGAAACAAAATTGAAACAGACTCAAAATTACAGAGAACAAATTGGTGGTTGCACCGGGGATAGGGCTTGGAGAATGGCCAAAATAGCTGAAGGGGATTACAACCCGACAGTTATGAAATTAATCAGTTATGGATGAAAAGTATAGGAGGGAAGATAGTCAATATTTTAACAACTTTGGATCGTGATAGATAACTACACCTATCATGTTAAGCATTTCAAAATGTACATAAATGTCAGATCACTATGTTATACACCTGAAACTCAGATAACATTGTAGATCCATTATACTTGACTTAAATAATAAAATAAAAATATGTTTTTTAAGTTAGAAATGTATAATGAGGCATATATAGGTCAAATGACACAATGTCTTAAATTTTCTTTAAAATGTGCTAGCAAATATTGCTAGAATATTAAATTTGCTAGAATATTAAAATATTCTAGCAAAAAATTGAGTAAAAGAAAACAATGAGGGGGGAAAGATTTATGCCATCTGTAGAATGATGCAGCTGGGTCAAAGGGAGTCCACTATGCTATTTCCTCCACTTCTGTGTAACTTTGAAATTTTCCATAATAAACTGACAGAAGAGGACAGAACATCTCCATGACCATTACATGGGCCCTACAGTGATAGGCAGGGAAAGGAGAAGAACTGATGTTTGAAATTTCTTTCTTCATTTCTTTGAAAGTCCAAAGTGACACATGGACATTAGGGCCAAGATACATCACTGGAGGTTATCAGGAACAATTAGGACAGAGAGATTAAAAAGTATAAATATGAAAGGAGAAAAAATGTGCTTAACACCAAGATGAGAAATAGACCAGAAAACCATAAAAGACATTAAGTGTCCAAAGATTTCTTGCTTGGAGGAAAATCTCCATGGATCCTAAATCATTAATAAAAACTTTAGAGAGAAGATGCTAGAGAAAACTGATATCAAAATTGAGAGCAGGTATAACAAATTATATTTCCTACACAGAAAAGAGACTGTTTTGTGTTTATCCAATGCCAAATATTTAGATAGTTGGGAAAAATTATTTTTGAGAGCACTTTTTAGTTTTCATCTAATTTCTTGATGAATGATGGCAGGTTAATGTTTAATTAATGTCAACATCTATACAAAGGACATTCATGGATACTTCTGCAATCTTTCCCTTAAATACTTGTTAAATCTGGAAGGTAGTTGCCTACAACTATGTCAGTAAGAAAAATAAAATGGAAAGAGTTACAGGTCCTAACCAGAAAGTAACAATGTGGAAGACTGTCCTTCTGCCCTAATAAAGGATGATTCCTCCTGCCAGAGTCATAAGTAAATCACCCCTTAGGGCCACACTGTAAATTCTATCAGCAAGTGCAGCAGAAGAGGGAAAGAATTGTCCCTCTTTCAGGAGTCCAGGGCAGCTGCACAAAGGTAAGTTGGTTCCCAAATGTTCTATTCAGAACTCTTCATTTGCTTAGAGGCCCAGGCCTGTCTGTGATTTGCACTCTCTTTTTTTGTAGAGGTAGCACACAACTTGGAAGAGTGAAGGAATGACTGAATTATACCCCATCTTCAAAAAAGATTTGAAATAGCTTACAATACACCAAAAACCGTAAGATACCTATGAATAAACCTAACCTAAGAAGTAAATGATCTGTCCTCTGGAAATTAATACTGATGAAAAAAATTGAGGAAGACACACAAAAAATGGAAAAACATTCCATGCTAATGGATTGGAAGAACAAATATTATTAAAGTATGGCTATAGTACCCAAAGCAACTACACATTTAATGCAGTCCCTATCAAAATACCACTGGCTTTTTTTTTTTTTTGCAGAGCTAGAACAAACAACCCTAAAATTTGTATGGAACCACAAAAGACCCCAAGTAGCCCAAGCAACCCTGATAAAGGAAAGCTGGAGGCATCACAATTCAGACCTCAAGCTATACTGCAAAGCTGTAGTGATCAAGACAATATGATACTGGCTCAAAAACAACCACAGATTAATAGGACAGAATAGAGAACCCAGAAATGGACCCACAACTATATGTTCATCTTTTTTTGTTTTTTTGAGAGAGAGAGCATGTGCGAACATGGGGGAGGGGCAAAGGGACTGGGAGAGAGAGAATCCCAAGCAGACTTCATGCTTGGTGTGGAGTCTGACACGGCATTCGAACTCATGACCCTGAGATCACGACCTGAGCCAAGATCAAGAGTCAGATGCTTACCTGACTGAGCCACCCAGGCACCCCATGTTCAACTAATCTTCAACAAAGCAGCAAAGAATATCCAATGGAAAAAAGACAGTCTCTTCAACATGACATATTGGAGAAACTGGACAGCAACATGCAGAACAATGAAACTGGACCACTTTCTTACACCATACACAAAAATAAATTCAAAATGGATGAAAGACCTAAATGTGAAACAGGAAACAATCAAGATCCTAGAGGAAAACACAGGCAGCAACCTCTGGGACCTTGGCCATAGCAGCTTCTTACTAGGTATGATCTCCGGAAGCAAGGGAAACAAAAGCAAAAATGAACTATAGGGACTTCATCAAGATAAAAAGCTTCTGCACAGTGAAAGAAACAATCAACAAAACTAAAAGGCAACCTATGGAATGGAAGAAGATGTTTTCAAATAACATATGTGATAAAAGTTTAGTATCCAAAATCTATAAAGAACTTCTCAAACTCAACATCCAAAAACCAAATAATCTAGTTAGGAAATAGATAGAAAATATGAATAGTTATTTTTTGAAAGACATCTACATGGCTAACAGACACATGAAAATACACTCAACACCACTCAGCATCAGGGAAATACAAATCAAAACCATGAAGAGATCCCACTCACACCTGCCATGATACTAAAATTAACATCACAGGAAACAACAGGTGTTCGTGAGGATGTGGAGAAAGGGAAACCCTCTTACACTGTTGGTGGGAAAGCAAACTGGTGTGGCACTCAGGGAAATAGTATGTAGATTCCTTGAAAAGCTAAAAATAGAACTACCTTACAATCCAGCAACTGTGCTACTAGGTATTTACACCAAGACTACAAAAATACAGATTCGAAGGGACATGTGCACCCCAATGTTTATAGCAGCATGACCAACAATAGCCAAACTATGGAAAGAGCTCAAATGTCCACTGACTCCTGATTGGATAGTGAGGTGTGTGTGTACATACATATATACATACATACATGGTGGAATATTACTCAGCCATTAAAAAGAATGAACTTGAGTCAAGATGGTGGAGAAGTAGTAGGCTGAGACTACGTCAGGTAGCGGGAGATCAGCTAGATAGCTTATCAAACCATTGCAAACACCTACAAATCCAATGGGAGATCAAAGAGAGGAAGAACAGCAATTCTGGAAAAAGAAAATCGACCGCTTTCTGGAAGGTACGACTAGCGGAGAAGTGAATCGAAAGTGACGGGAGGATAGACCACGGGGGAGGGGCCGGCTCCCAGCAAGCGGCGGAGCCACGGAGCACTAAATCGGGACTTTTAAAAGTCTGCTCCACTGAGGGACATCGCTCCAGAGGCTAAACCGGGGTGAAGCCCACGCGGGGTCAGCGTGGCCACAGGTCCCGCAGGGTCACAGAAGGATCGGGGGTGTCTGAGTGTCGCAGAGCTCGCAGGTACTGGAGCCGGGAAGCCGGCTACAGAGACAGAGCCGAGGAGTGAGCTCTCAGCTCGGGGTTACCTTGGACTGGTTGCAGGCTGGGTGAGCTCGGAGCGCGGCCAGAGGCCAGGGAGACGGGAGTGGCCGGGGCTTTTCTCTGAGGGTGCACTGAGGAGTGGGGCCCCGAACTCTCGGCTCCTCCAGGCTGGAAATTGGGAGGTTGCCATCTTCATTCCCATCCTCTGGAACTCTACGGAAAGCGTTCAGGGAACAAAAGCTCAAAAGCGAAACGGAGAGGATTACTTAGCCCGGCCCCTGGTAAGGGCAGTGCAGCTCTGCCTCCGGCAAAGACAATTGAGAATCACTACAACAGGCCCCTCCCCCCAGACAATCAAGAAATCCAGCCAAGACCAAGTTCACTTAACAAGGAGAGCAGCAGAACTCCAGAGGAGGAGAAAGCAAAGCACGGAATTCATGGCTTTCTCCCCATGATTCTTTAGTCTTGCAGTTAATTTAATTTTTTCTTTAACTTTTTTTCTTTTTCTCTTTTTCTGCTAAATTTTTTTAACCTTTACCCTTTTCTTTTTTTAACATTTTTTAAACTAGTTTATCTTAACAATACCTTTCCAAAAAAATAATAATCTTTTTTGAATCTTCATTATTATAGTCATATTTTATTCTTCATAGTATTTAACTTTATTTTTTGTATTCACATAAGGGTTTTTTCTTCTAAAAAATTTGGGGTACAACTTCCTCTAGTGGATCAAAACACACTCTAAATCTAGCTCTGGGCTTGTTCTAGTCCCCAGCCTGAGCAAATTCTCTCCACTTTCTTTTTCTTTATTCTACCAACCAACTTAATCAACTTTTTTTTAAAAATTAAAAAAAAAATTTTGTTTTTCATCTTTATAGGCATATTCCATCCCTTCACTGTGTTTACCCTTATATACATTTTTCATTATTTAAAATTTTGGGAGGTACCCCACAATTAAGTGGGTGACCCTGTTCTAGTCACCAGTCTAATATATATATATTTTTTTCTTTTTTATATTTTATATTTATATTTTTTCTTTATTTGTTTTCTTTAAACAAAAAATTTTTTTTTTCTGAACTTCTCTTTATCCCCTTTCTCCCCCGCTACGATTTGGGGTCTCTTCTGATTTGGTTTAAAGGGCATTTTCCTGGGGTCTTTGCCATCCTTTCAGTATTTTATTTGCTCCTTCATATACTCTTATCTGGAAAAAATGACAAGGCGGAAAAACTCACCACAAAAAAAAGAATAAGAGGCAGTACCGAAGGCTAGGGACCTAATCAATACAGACATTGGTAATATGTCAGATCTAGAGTTCAGAATGACGATTCTCAAGGTTCTAGCGGGCTCAAAAAAGGCATAGAAGATATTAGAGAAACCCTCTCTGGAGATATAAAAGCCCTTTCTGGAGAAATAAAAGAACTAAAATCTAACCAAGTTGAAATCAAAAAAGGTATTAATGAAGTGCAATAAAAAATGGAGGCTCTTACTGCTAGGATAAATGAGGCAGAAGAAAGAATTAGTGATATAGAAGAACAAATGACAGAGAATAAAGAAGCTGAGCAAAAGAGGGACAAACAGCTACTGGACTACGAGGGGAGAATTCGAGAGATAAGTGACACCATAAGATGAAACAACATTAGAATAATTGGGATTCCAGAAGAAGAAGAAAGAGAGAGGGGAGCAGAAGGTATATTGGAGAGAATTATTGTAGAGAATTTTCCTAATATGGCAAAGGGAACAAGCATCAAAATCCAGGAGGTGCAGAGAACCCCCCTCAAAATCAACAAGAATAGGTCCACACCCCATCACCTAATAGTAAAATTTACAAGTCTTAGCGACAAAGAGAAAATCCTGAAAGCAGCCC
>PISX010030115.1:0-19151 GCA_004024625.1 Mellivora capensis | reverse complement strand
ATGTCCGATTGAAAAAAGACAGCCTCTTCAACAAATGGTGTTGGGAAAATTGGACAGCCACATGCAGAAGAATGAAATTGGACCATTTCCTTATACCACACATGAAAATAGACTCAAAATGGATGAAGGACCTCAATGTGAGAAAGGAATCCATCAAAATCCTTGAGGAGGGGACGCCTGGGAGGTTCAGTTGGTTAAGCGGCTGCCTTTGGCTCCGGTCACGATCCCAGCATCCTGGGATCAAGTCCCACATCAGGCTCCTTGCTCAGCAGGGAGCCTGCTTCTCCCTCTGCCTTTGCCTGCCACTCTGCCTGTGGTCTCTCTCTCTCTCTCTCCCCCTCTCTGACAAATAAATAAATTAAAAATAAAAAAATTTTAATAAAAAAAAAATCCTTGAGGAGAACACAGGCAGCAACCTCTTCGACCTCAGCCACAGCAACATCTTCCTAGGAACATCACCAAAGGCAAGGGAAGCAAGGGCAAAAATGAACTATTGGGATTTCATCAAGATCAAAAGCTTTTGCACAGCAAAGGAAACAGTTAACAAAACCAAAAGACAACTGACAGAATGGGAGAAGATCTTTGCAAACGACATATCAGATAAAGGGCTAGTGTCCAAAATCTATAAAGAACTTATCAAACTCAACACCCAAAGAACAAATAATCCAATCAAGAAATGGGCAGAGGACATGAACAGACATTTCTGCAAAGAAGATATCCAGATGGCCAACAGACACATGAAAAAGTGCTCCACATCACTCGGCATCAGGAAAATACAAATCAAAATCACAGTGAGATACCACCTCACACCAGTCAGAATGGCTAAAATTAACAAGTCAGGAAATGACAGATGCTGGCGAGGATGTAGAGAAAGGGGAAGCCTCCTACACTATTGGTGGGAATGCAAGCTGGTGAAACCACTCTGGAAAACAGCATGGAGGTTCCTCAAAAAGTTGAAAATAGAACTACCCTATGACCCAGCAATTGCACTACTGGGTATTTACCCTAAAGATACAAACGTAGTGATCCGAAGGGGCACTGGCACCCTAATGTTTATAGCAGCAATGTCTACAATAGCCAAACTATGGAAAGAACCTAGATGTCCATCAACAGATGAATGGATAAAGAAGAGGTGGTATATATACACAATGGAATACTATGCAGCCATCAAAAGAAATGAAATCTTGCCATTTGCGACGATGTGGGTGGAACTAGAGGGTATCATGCTTAGTGAAATAAGTCAATTGGAGAAAGACAACTATCATACGATCTCTCTGATATGAGGAAGTGGAGATGCAGCATGGGGGTTGGGGGGGGTAGGAAAAGAAGAAAAGAAACAAGCTGGGATTGGGAGGGAGACAAACCATAAGTGACTCTTTTTTTTTTTTTTAAAGATTTTATTTATCCATTTGACAGACAGAGACCACAAGTAGGCAAGAGAGGCAGGTAGAGAGAGGAGGAAGCAGGCTCTCCCAGGAGCAGAGAGCCCGATGCGGGGCTCGATCCCAGGACCCTGGGATCACGACCTGAGCTGAAGCAGAGGCTTTAACCCACTGAGCCACCCAGGCGCCCCCCATAAGTGACTCTTAATCTCACAAAACAAACTGAGGGTTGCTGTGGGGAGGGGGGTTGGGAGAGGGGATGGGGTAATGGACATTGGGGAGGGTATGTGCTATGGTTAGTGCTGTGAAGTGTGTAAACCTGGCGATTTACAGATATGTACCCCTGGTGATAAAAATACATAATATGTTTATAAAAAAATAAAAAAATAAAAAAAAAGAAAATAATGTATATCTAAACTGTGTCTGTGGTCTGTTTTAATAGCACTCTAGTGTAGAAACCAGTCTTAGACATATCTGATGGCTAGAAGAAGAGATTTTAAAATGAGCTCATCAAGCTCAGGATACTAATTTTTTAAAAAGATTTATTTATTCATTTATTTATTTGACAGAGATCACAAGTAGGCAGAGAGGCAGGCAGAGAGAGAGAGGGAAGCGGGCTCCCCACTGAGCAGAGAGCCCGATGTGGGGCTTGATCCCAGGACCCCGGGATCATGACCTGAGCCGAAGGCAGAGGCTTTAACCCACTCAGCCACCCAGGCACCCCATGGATACTAATTTTTAAAATTTTACTCAAAATTAAGCAAGCGATTCTATATTTTTCAAAATTCATCTTTAATTTTTCCTCAGTTTCATAAATACCAAAAATTTTGTTATTTAAAGTTATAACTAAATCAGTGAAATTAATAGATCCCAGATACACGAATTTCTTATGAATAGATTTCCTTTTAATGGAAACTAAAATTCAGAAATTTTATCAAATTAGACAAGTGTTTATTACATCAAAACCACTCTTTTCGGGGCACCTGGGTGGCTCCGTGGGTTAAAGCCTCTGCCTTCAGCTCAGGTCATAATTCCAGGGTCCTTGGATCGAGCTCTGGGTCGGGCTCTCTGTTCAGCAGGGAGCCTGCTTACCTTCCTTTCTCTCTCTGCCTGCCTCTCTGCCTACTTGTGATCTCTATCAAATAAATAAATAAAATCTTAAAAAAACCCACACCTGTTTCTTTGATAATAAAGTATAGAACATCATAGTGTGTACTTCAAAGCTTTTACAATCATTTGGTCTTTTGCTCTTATCTGTCTTTATTTACTTTATTTTTTAAAAGATTTTATTTATTTATTTGACAGAGAGAGAGCACAAGCAGAGGGAGCGGCAGGCCAAGGGAGAGGGAGAAGCAGGCTCCCTGGGAGCAAGTAACCTAATGCAGGACTCTATCCCAGGATCCTGGGATCCTGACCTGAGCTAAAGGTAGGTACTTAACTGACTGAGCCATCTGGGTGCCCCTCTTATCTGCCTTTAAAAGAAGAAGTTGTACCCCTTCTTTCAACCTAGTTATGTGACCTTTGACAAGTCAATTTATCTCTCTGTTTTTTTTTTTTGTTTTTTGTTTTTTTTTTTCCTGAATGTGATATGGGGAAAATAGAGGCATTGGTTCTGTGGTCTTTAAGCAGTGTGTGTGTGTGTGGGGGGGAACTAAGGCCAGCTCATTCCAGCTTATAAAAACAATTGTTAAATTTATAGTTTTTTTTTTTTTTTAGCTGGTTTATGTCATCATGGTAGCATGAAACGGACTGTTGTGGAAGCATTTATACCGTGGAAATTGACAAACACCGTAAGTCAGGGCTTTCCCCTGCCTGCTTTTTCAACATTTACCAGCACACGACTACTTCCAGGTTTCCTGGAATTCTGTGCTTTTCAACCTGTCTACCAAACAGGAAGAAAGTTTTTTGACCCTTTATCTCTAGCACCTAGCATAAGGGTATTTATTAGTACGTACTTGATGATGGTGATGGTGATGATGATGATGATGACAGTGATGATTAAATCTCCCATCAGGACCTTAAATCTTTGGATGGACCCTGCTTAAAGTTAGTTTCCTGGAAATGATGGAACCTCAAGGGAAGCTCTTTCTGTGTCCCCAGTGACCTGGGTATTGACCTATTTTTATTTTTATTTTTATTTTTTTTAAAGATTTTTTTAAATTTGTTATTCATTTGACAGAGAGAGATCACAAGTAGGCAGAGAGGCAGGCAGAGAGAGAGGAGGAAGCAGGCTCCCCGCTGAGCCGAGAGCCAGATGTGGGGCTCGATCCCAGGACGCTGGGATCATGACCTGAGCTGAAGGCAGAGGCTTTAACCCACTGAGCCACCCAGGCGCCCCTGACCTATTTTTTAATGGAGATATTCTAACACAGCTTTTTGCAATCTGACTTCTTATTATGCTGAATGTGAAAGTATAATACAAAAATAGTACATCTGAAGTCATTCTTATATATGCAAGTTCTGTCCAGATTTTCTGGAGGTAAAGAATTTAAATGTTTTTCATTTTTAGTTTGATTCAGAATCCTGCTCTATTCTTTTTTGCTAGCCTGGATTACATCCCTGCCTTTCCTGTCTCCTACTTCTTTCCCTCCAGTTTCCACTTTATTTCTTATTAGGTCTGGATTGCTCTATGTACTTTACCTCATTCCATGCAGTTATTTTCCTTTAAATAATCCTTATTTTCATGCTCTTTCTTGGGTAGTCTTTCTTCCTGGATCTGAAGAATTACAAATAGTTTTTAATTTAATGTTGTGCATACTGACTGTTTTTATATGATTAAGATGTATATTAATGTGGTAATAGAAAGAACCCTAGACTTTTGGTAAAGGAGGCCTGGGTAATCTGGTTTTGCTTTTGTTCTTTAACTACATGAACTTTAGTTTTCCCCATTTATTAAATAATGCAGTTGGAGTCTGTTAGTGGTTTCCAAACCTGCCTGTGCTTCAGTATCACTCAAGGAACTTGATAAAAATGCAGACGGCTAGACTTGCTTTAATTCAAAACTAGTGAGTCTTTTAGAAATGGGGGACTAGGAATGGCCAGTGGGGAGAATTTTATTTTAGTCCAGTTCTGTCTCCAAGGTGTTTTATAGTTCTGAAATTATGTGTCTTACTCATATTTTACCTCACCTTTCTTTGCCTTCCATCTTCACCACTTCCTATCAGAGAGTCTTGAAGGCTACAAGTGTGAACCTGTTTAAGGCACTGGGAGATTATTGTTGTAGCCAGATTTATATAATTATTTTGTTAAGGCTTCTGAACATTACTGTATTTTATACAAAGACCTGGTTTAACTCAATGGCTAATAATAAAATGTATGGTATTGCAATTAATCCTAGGAAATATAAAACCACTAAAAAAGGACACACATTATCACCCATAGCCTATGAAACCATATTTGGTAAATAAGAAAACAAAAAGAAATAGCTTGTTGCTTCCAAGAACCATAGTAAATGTATCATGTAGCATAGTATTACTGTTTCCTGGAATCAAGTATATCTTACAATCCTAGATTGATAGGCTTAGAAGGAACCTAGAAATCATCTGCTTTTTTCAAATGGAAAAAACGAGGAGATCCTCAACAGCTTAAGCCCTCCATTTCTTCAGACACCTAAAATTGTGGCAGATAAAGATTGACTGCCAATTCTAAGATTGTGGTGGTGACTGCGGGAGTCCGCCAGCAGGAGGGAGAGAGCCGGCTCAATCTGGTGGGAGGAATGTTAATGTCTTCAAATTCATTATTTGAAGTGAGTGGCAGAACTGGAGTTACAAACTATGTTCACAGGAATAGACGTTCTTCTTTTATTTTTTTCTTATAATAAAAATAAATAGGGCTATTTCTATAATAAAGTATTAGTGAGACGTGCTACTGATTTTTAATTGTGCCCAAAAGTTCTCATTTCTCATAGTAAAAGGCATAGTTCTATTTTTTCATGTAATAATATATTTAGGGAGATCAGTTAAACATTTATTGTTTGGTGAGTTACATAATAGCTCTTCAGACTATTTGTTCATTTAAATCAACTTACGTATTCACAATGTGCTGACATATAGCTTTAGTTTTAGGAAGTGCAATATGAACTATTTTCTGCCCATTCCTGCAGCAGTTAAGCCTAAGCATCCCTGTTGTCTCTTGTATGGGTTCCTTTCAAATCTCTTGTCAGAGAATGATGTTGGGTCTGGTTACTAAATTCCCCCAAGGGAGTTGGGATCTGAGAAAATTTCACACCCTGTGCTTGAACCCATGAACTTGGGAGCCAGGCAGATCAGAGTTTATATATTTTATTTCTCATGTATAAAGTAATCAGAACCACAGTAAAATGAAATTGATTTGGGAAATTAGCCTCCTGGGAGATGTTTTTAGAATACACATTCTCTTAGGACACTATGAGACAAGCAGAAACAAGCCAATATAATTTTTTCTGTTCTTCTTCTGAGGTTGCTCCATCTGCTACTTGTGACCCTTGCAGCAGAGTTGCTTGGCTGGGTGACATTTGCTGATTTCAGCAACAGAGCTCTTCTATAGGGAACAGTGTTGGTTGTATGCCCAAGCAATATTTTGCTTTTCTTTTCTTCCTAAGAGAATTCTGATTTTGTCCAAATATCCGCCCCTTCTCTCAGAGCTATGTACTTTAAGGGAAGTGGACCTCATTTGTAGTATAGCAGGTGGACCTTGATTACAGTGAGCCGGTGGTGATGATTTAAATGAATCACTTGTCAGTGATTGGTTTAGGGACGACAAATGATTTGTTCTGGCCTATAAGATGTGAGGGAAGGACTGCTGGGGTGGGAGTGGCCGGTTCTTCTTCTGACTGTTCTTATCATAAACTGAGACTAGACTTTAATGAAATGGATGGGCAGTGCAGAGAATAATTTTCAACAATTTACAAAGCTAAACCCCCTCCAGGGTATCTTCCTGGGTGTGGCTGACACAGATGCAGCACAGGACCTCCGTAATGTGGAATACCTACTCCAGAGCTTCCCACCAGGTTGGTCAGGGGTCTGTCAGACCTGCATCACATTTGAACTTCGTCCTCTACCCAGTCCTGCCTCATCATTCTTCTTTTTGTTGGTGGCATTCCCTAATAAACGTCTTGCACCCCAAACACCATCTTGGCATCTGTTTCTAGAGAATCCACAGGCCAGCTTCCTATGTAACTTCTGTCCTGTCTCTCTGTGTCCAGAAGCCGCTCCATATCCCATGATCATTCTAGATCTCTGTGAACTTTGGTGTCCTAGGCATATTGACTATGCAGAAGCTTTTTAAAAAAAAATATTTCAGAGATTAATTCCAAATACAGGAAAAAAATTTTCCCAGGATATTTTGCTGTAGGGTATTCAGTTTTTTTTTTCCCCAAGGAAGCCTCCATCCCCATTCATAGGGGCAGAATCTCACTGTGTAATTCCAAAAAGACAATCACAAAGGAGTCTGATATTTGTGTTGTCTGGTTTACATAGTCTTATCCATAGTTGTTTTATTGCCTTGCTGGGTGATCTCAGGTGAAGTGCTTAATCCTCTGAGACTCAGCTTTGTCTTTCATTAAATAAAAATAATTATCCTCCTCACAGTATAGTAATTAAAGTAGATGGTATATGAAGAATGCCTAGGGCAGTGCTGAATGTAGTATATTTTCAGTTGAGATTAAATTCCTTTTTCTTCTTTCTCTCCATTTTCACTCCTGTCTTAGCCCCATATGAATTCTGTGTGTTGTTGAAATAAAATTATGGTAAACATCAAGGGCAATCATGAAGGAAGAAATAAGTGAAACATGGTATTATTAGGTATATATGTATACATATATATAAATATGTATTATGTGTATTATTAAGTATATATACTTATGTATAGGTATATATTACTAAATAATACTTAAGGTTGAGAAATATTAGGTAATAATAATTAGGTAATAATTTTAATGTTATCAATAATTTTACTTACTTATAATTACTAATTATATATACACATATACATACATATAAACACACATATTTATAAGTAAGGCAGAGCTCCTATTTGTCAGTCTGGGTGAAGTTGGGAATTTCAGAGGTACATTGAATATATGTATCTTGGAATTGTTTGTTACTTTGTTTATTTTTAGTATGATCTATAGGCTAGTCTCCTACCATCTGCCTTAGGGAAGTGTCTGTCATAATGTTTATGAGTCCTGGTCTATGCTGACCTTTACCCTATATGAATTCATTTATTAACATCAAAGTTCAAGAACTTGCTGATTTGACGTATTCTGACAGATTCAGACTAGGCTGTTATTTTAACCCTATGGTCTTATGTTTGGAGGAAAAACCCACCTATCAGATCATGCCACCTAGTGCATGTTGAATGATACCTCCTTTCCTGCCTGCCTGCCTGCCTTTTTTCCTTCTACTTCCTTAAGTATAATCTGCTTACTATAAATTTTACTCACTTTAAGCATACAGTTCAAAGATTTTTAGTAAATTTACACAGTGATATCATCACCACCATCCAATTTTAGAACATTTCCATCACTTCCAAAATATTGCTCATGCCCATTTTTCAGTCACTTCCTGTTCCCACCTCCAGCTTCAGGCAACCCTCGTTATACTTTTTCTCTACATATTTGCCTTTTCTAGACATTTCATATAAAGGGAGTCAGAAATATGTAGCTTTTTGCTTTTGTCTTCTTTCACCTAGCATAGTATTTTTGAGGTTCATTCATGTTGTAACATGTATGTATCAGTACTTTGTTCCTTCTTATTGCTGAGTATTAATCTGTTTTTTGGATATAACACATTATGTTTACCCATTTAACATTGAATTGTTGTTAATAATGCTGTTATGAACTTTTTCTGTATAAGTCTTATGTGGATGTATATTTTCATTTCTCTTCCACCTAGGAGTGGACTTACTGGATCACGTGGCAAATTTATATTTCCTTATAAAAGGAAGTACCAAATTGCTTTCCAAAGTGGCTGTACCATTTCCTGCATTTATTACCTTTGATTTTTGTAATTATTGTAAGATTAGTTGTATGGTGTTTATAAAGAAACAAAGTTATTAAGGATAATGTATAGCAAATACTGTGATGTGACACCTCCGACTCTCCTTCAGGACTGAAGGGTCTTCTATTGCTCCAGCTTCCAGAAGTGATAGTCCTCAGATGTTAACCCTCTCCAGAAATTGCCCCCGACTAAAGAATCACCTTGTCCATGGTGCAAGTCAGTATCTAATAACTGGTTGAAGTAAGGCTTATGAAGTCCTTAGATCTGGCACCAACTCAGGACTGCTCCATAGGGCTATCTAGCTTCAGAGATGTGGGGTCAAATAAGGCTCTTTTTGGAAATGCATTACAGCCCTGCTGCTGCTTTCTTTCTTCTTCAGAAGGTTGATCCCAGAGTACTCCATGATAAACTTTCTGCATGTTACTAAGTTGGCTCCTGGAAGAAACTAGCCTTGAAAGTAACAAATTGCTACCTTTTAAATATTACAGATTACATTGATACTTGTCTTCTTCCGTAGATCCCCCTACTGGCAAGAATCAGACTATTTTCTTGAAGCTTGAAGCCAAATTCCAATTCCTGCAAAGAAACCAGCTTTTGTTATTTTAATCTACCAAGAGAGGGCAGTGAGATGCTAGTGAAACTAGCTTCCCTGTGGTAAGAATAAAGGAGAATTTACTTATTTCTGAAATTTCCAGCACTTTGCTTTCTTTTTTTTTTTTTTTAAAGATTTTATTTATTTATTCGACAGATAAAAATCACAAGTAGGCAGAGAGGCAGGCAGAGAGAGGAGGAAGCAGGCTCCCTGCAGAGCAGAGAGCCCCAATGCGGGGCTCCATCCCAGGACTCATCATGATCCAGGATCATGACCTGATCCCAAAGCAGAGGCTTTAACCCACTGAGCCACCCAGGCGCCCCAGCACTTTGTTTTCTAAAATAGTTATTTTTGTTGGTTCTTTCTATATCATGCAGAGATCTGTAGAATATGTAGGAATGAACTCCATTTAGTATACTCTAATAAACAGCAGAATTCCAAGGAGCCCCCCCCCCTTTTTTAAGGACAATTTTCAGCACAGGCTGTGCTTTTAATTTTTAATTAATTAGTGTTTCCATCGATAGTATAGAAGCATTTGAACAAAGTGGGTCTTTAAAAATGTAGTCAAGGATGACAAAATCAGAAAATGTTAGTCTCCCAAGAGTTTATCTAGTTTGTCCTACTTATAGGTGGAAATACATTTTGTGTAAGACTTGGAGTGCTTGGTTTAAGAATACCAAGGAGAATAAGGCCTAAAATTTGGTAAAAAATTTTTTTTTAACTAAACCTTGCTCTCCTTTTTCTATTGTAGGATTTTTGTTATTTCCAGTTTTCTAGGGAGTTAACAACTTTTATTCATTAAGAAAAACACTGTAGAGCCTCATGAATGTGATTGGTAATAGATGTTAACATTGGCAAATCAGGCTAACAATGATATTTTCAGTGATAGAGTTGACATATTCCAGGATTTGTTTTCTTCCTTTTCATATCCAGTCATTTTTAATACTACAGTTTTTGATGCCTGTGACTATTCATATTTAACATTATTTGCTGTTTACCATCTTAACAATTTGCCTTATTAGTGAAGTCAGATCTAGTTGGCCAGTTTCCATCCTGCATGATCTGGTTTTATTTTGTGGTGTCCAGAGCTCTTCTCCTGGGTGAAATGCTGTAGTTTAAGAATGTAAAACCATCTTGAGAAATTCTTAACAAAGTGAAATTCAAATAACTACTCTCTTCATCTTTGTTAATATCAATATTAAATTATCGAACATCTTTGCTTGGCAAAACCAGGAAATATCCTGCTATCAGACCTGATTAAGTTTTAATACCAGTTATATTTAGGAAGCGTCCCACATGCTGGTTGTCCTTTGTTCAAATCTGAGGCAAAGTTCAGTGCCCTTTGTTTTTTGAGGACCTTCTTGCCATGAATTAAAATTCCCCTTACACTCAATTCCCTTTGTCTCTGTAAATACGCACCCTTGTTGTGGCAGAATCCTAAAGAATTAGAAAGTCTAATTATAAATGCATTGCTCATTGGGCAGTTTAAGTTTCCTATCTCTTTATCAATATGCTTTGAATTTAAGTGGTGTGTGTTAGAAAGAGAATGGTGTTGGGGAGGAAGGAAAGGAACGAGTTGGGGAATGGGGGAGAAAAGAGAAGAGAAGAGAAAGACATTTTGTCTGTTGGTCTTCCTGCTTGTTTTCTTCTGGATTCAGACCTGGGGCCCCTTAATTGCTTGAAAAGTCAGTCATGCTTCAGTGATTAATTCTTTTAGAACTGAGGTTTCTTTTTAAGGAACCCAAAGCCATTGGCTTAGTATCAGTTTATCTTTCTTGTGGTCCAGCTCTGACCCTCGGTACTTATTTTCCCCCCCTGAGCCTTGGGTGAATCTAACTTTTCTGAGCCTTGGTTTCCTTACATATAAAATGTGGTTAAGGATATCTAACTCATAGCATTGATGCGAGGATTAAATGAGGTGGTGGCTATAAAATGCTTAGCCCAGAACACTTCTTCAGTGTGGGATCATTATCTTGTCATCAGCCCCTCACCTTCAAAAGTTTCCCTGTTTTAGATCGCTATTTACAGGCAGTGTAGACAACAGAGCAGCTTGTATTATACACCCTACATTTCCTACTGCATCCTGAAAGGAATGGAAATCTAATAGGGCCAAATCCTCAAACAAAAGGGATGCATTTCTGTTAGAATTTCAGGCATTAAGTAGCCAAATGGAAGGATCTGATGGAGTGTTTTTAGCATCTTCATGGCTTCCAAAATTATTCCACATAAGGAATTTACCCATTTTGTGTTTGGGCATGACTGTTGGGCTTTGGGAAACTTGGATTTTTGATTATCAGGATGACTACTTAACCCATTCATTCTTCCTTTCCTTTACTTCTGGCCTTTATTAATGCGCTTTCCTGTTAGTTCTGCCCTATCTTCTGCATATGCCAAATAATTTGTGCCATGCAGTGTGGCACATTTGTTAAAACTGCCTTCTATTTGCAGGTTATCTACTAGAAATCTTTTAATTATAATTTATGAATAAACTAAAGTTATGTTTTTGCATTTAAGGGTTCCAATGCATTGCATTATATACTTTGATTAAGTATGTGTTGCTGAAAATGAACTAAAGCACTCACATTTCTGAAATGTGACCTTTCCTTCTTTAAAAAAAATAGTATTTACTATGGACAAATAAATTGGGATGTTTTAGAATATTTCTTTTTTTTTTATGAAATACTACAATTTGGGGGATAGTTAGGTAAGCTTGGGGCAATTAACAGATACCACTGTGAGAATTTAGATAGTTTCATTTGTGAAAAAGTGTTCTGTAAACTAGAAAGTATTATTTATATATGAGGAATCATAATCATTATTGCCAAAAAAAGTTGATAAACCACACTTTCAATCATTTATAAATGATGACAGGAATTTTAAAGGAACAATAATGCGTTCCACAAGTTTTGTGGTCTTTGGATTCAAGGTTTTACAAGATTATCTTTAAGGTAGGTAATCAACCTTGAGATTCTCTGAAAACATAAGCAATAATTCAAAAATAACAAAAATATTAACACAACCATGGCTGTCCCTGCTCTCACCATATGCATATGACAGTTTTTTTCTAAATATTAGCAAATGAGAGTTGGATTCAGATTTGTTAGACATTACTGCTGTAATGACATCTGATATTGGTTGGGTATCCCTTTATCTCCCTACCATTTACAAGGAGCCTACTTTCCAGTGATGTACTTTGTAACAGTATCTGTTTTATCATTCAAGTTAATAAGCTTTATAGAAAACCTAAATGGGTTGTTATTTCTCTCAAGAAAAAAAGCACTTGAAAGAGTCAAAGGGCAGCCGAGTTAGACATTTATAAGTCATATCCATGGAAAAATATAATATGTGTCTTTCCCTTCTGATTTTCCTTTACAAAAAAGGATTCTGGTGCTGCAGATCACAGAAGCATTTATGGCTCACAGAATTATTGTCACCTCAAACTCCTCTTTCCTGTGTTTGTTGGTGTGGTGATGCTTGTTGGTGCGAAAGGGACTGGCATTTTCAAGAGGTATAATACCAATACAGTGGTTTGTAGAGGCTCTTTTATTAAAAAAGAAAAGGAAAAAAGTCCCTTTTCAGAGACTCCCTAATTAGCTCAGGCTCTGGCCCAGAGGACTGCGTGGCTGTATTTAACCACCTGGGAAGTGGCTCTGGAAAGATGCTGGCTCAGCGTAAGTAACTGGGTTGAATCCTGGCTGCCTTTTGGGTGAGAGCTTTATTTTTAACTTGCCTCCTTCTTTCAGATGATTGCTGAGGTCTGATCATAGTGAGGAGAGCTCCCTTTCATTCTTAGATTTTTTTTGTCCTATTTAGTAGAGTTCACAACTCTTTTCTTAATGTATTTTGCCACTCTGTAAAGGAATAAAATGCTAGATTTCCCGGGAAAATGTTATGTGCATAATACTAAAGATTTGCTATGTATTTTCTTGTCTGTAGATTTTGAAGGAACAACTCTCTCTTCTTTTTTTTGGGTCTTCTGTCACTCAGTGATATAATAAAATAAAGTGAAATAAAATAAGCAGTTCATTTGCAATCTTCAGTGTGGTAAGGTTATAAATATGTAGAAAATGACACAGCCTTGTCTACTTAGAGCATGTAACTATAATATAAGGCAGACTGAAAGATCAGAGAGGAATATTCATAGTGTCCTTTGAGAGCTCAGGAAACTTAAAGGGGATAAGGGAATGCTCCCTAGAAAATGTGGTATTTATGTAGGGCTTTTTTTTTTTTTAAATTTTGTTTATTTATTTGACAGAGAGAGAGATCACAAGTAGGTAGAGAAGCAGATGGAGGGGGAGGCAGGCTTACTGCTGAGCAGAGAGCCTGATGTGGGGCTCGATCCCAGGACCCTGAGATCATGACCTGAGCTGAAGGCAGAGGCTTAATCCACTGAGCCACCCAGGTGCCCCTATGTAGGGCTTTAAAGATGAGAAGGCTTTACAGGCAAAGAGGAGTCTGGGGGACATTTCCCAGTCAGTGAACTGAGGGGAGAAAGATAGGAGTCTTAAGAATGCTTGATGGGGGCACCTGGGTGGCTCAGTGGGTTAAAGCCTCTGCCTTCGGCTCAAGTCATGGTCCCAGGTTCCTGGGATCGAGCCCCACATCGTGCTGTCTGCTCAGCAGGGAGCCTGCTTCCTCCTCTCTCTCTGCCTGCTTCTCTGCCTACTTGTGAACTCTGTCTGTCAAATAAATAAATAAAATCTTAAAAAAAAAGAATGCTTGATGGATTGCTGGAATAGAAATAGACTATTGATGAGTGTTGGGTACTAGGAGACTAAACTAAAGAGACAACTTGGAGTAGGATCTAGGAGGGTCTTGAATCTGCTAGGCTCAGGAGTTGTACAGTTCCAGATCTATTCCCATAGAGTTTGGAACCAGTTGAATTTTTATTTATTTATTTATTTTTTTGGTTTAAAAAAAATACATACCTTTTCCTTGAATTATTTTGAAGTCATGCTCTTAGTGTTGGAGCAATACATTTTAGTGAAGCAGAAATCATTTGAAAGACAAGTTCATGATACCATTTGTCTTATTTAATCATCTTTGGAAGGAGTAACATATATTTATTTACTTACTTATTTGAGAGAAAGAGAGAGAGAAAGAGAGAGAGAGAGAGCAGGTAGACAAGGGGCAGAGAGAGAATCTTAAGCATGCTCCACACCCAGTGTGGAGCCAGGCATGGAGCCTGATGAAGGCCCAACTCTGGGCTCCACATAACTGGACATGGGGCCTGATATGAGGCTCAACACAGGGTTCTATCCCACGACCCTGAGACCATGACCTGAGCTGAAATCAAGAGCTGGATGCTTAACCGACTGAGCCTCCCACGCACCCTTGGAAGGAGTGAATTTTAAACCTGATCAAATGAGGCAATACACAAGGAGAGAGTTTATAAAGGGTGATATCTATTACAAATGGGAGATTCTCCTATCCTGAAGAAAATCCGTGACCTTTACATTATCATATCTGCATTTATTTAAAACTTTGCTTTGAGGCGCCCAGTTAGCTTAGTCAGTAGAGCATGAGACTCTTAAAACTTCGCTTTTCTTTTCTTTTATTCCATGCCTTCACCTTCATTTAAAAAATAAAGACAATAGAGTAACATTATGGAAAGTTTAAACAGAAAGAAAACATATCCATGAGTCCCCTTCTCTCATAGAGCTACTGCTGTCACTCTGGCTAGGGGTTAGGGGAAATTTGGACTTTTGTGGTTTTTGCCAGCCTGACATTCATTGTTTTTTCTTCCTTATTTCATATTGTGATTTTTTCTGGAGAAACAAACTACTTTTGGGTCATATAGTTAGTTTTTAACTGACCTCTTGCTAAATCTAGAAGGATCCTGGCATAGTCAAATGAACAGTTGCATTATCCTACCTATAATGATTGGTTTAGAGATGGGCATGTGTTTAAGCTAGGCCATTCAGAACCACAAACTCAACTCTATGACTTTTGCTGGAATTTTTAGAAAAGAAGCATGCTTTTCTACTGGAGTTGCTGAGAAAATAGAACATAAGCCCAAAGCTTTGGTAGCCATCTTGCTGTCACTTAGGTAAGAGTGAAGCCAACTGGTAGAAAAGCAGAATCAAGAGCCAGAGAGAGAGGAAGATTATCAATACCTTGATATATATATATGTATATATATACATATATATATTTACATATACATATATACATATACATATATATATATAGATAGATAACATATACATATATATATTAACTTTGGCTACTTTTAACTGTGTTTCTGTTACTGATGAGTGCACATAGAGAAATACTCCGGGTGTTATGGTTTTAACTCAAAGAAAGAAGCCTGGAAAAAAAAAGGGGGAACTGAAATGGTTTGGGAAGTCATAGTGTTGGACATGGCATTTTTAATGAACTTTGAGTGATTGGCTAGGATTGAGCTGAGCTCTTTCCATCATGCACCGTAGGTTCTGCTGAGCAGTGTGCTTCCCCCTACCTGGCCACGTAAAGGGCACTTCCAGGTACTCTCAAGGTCAGCTTTTTAAGAAAGAAGGGGCAGCCACTCTGCCTTTCAGCTGTATGCCTGGGATGATACATGACATGGACTTACTTTTGCTTATAGCAGCTCTGAACATACAGAGAGGGTTGGAGATGTGGTCGGTTATGGCCATTTTGAGACAGAATGGCAGACCATGTAACATGCTTGGTTTTCTTCCTTTTGTTCTTATCCCAGAATATTTTTCCTAAAACAAACAAGAACAGCCTTATTTGTAGACTTATTGTGTCCATTTGGACCAAACACCAGAAGCATCTCCTGTCCTACCAGCTGTCTCTCTATGTGAGTGCTAAGGTGCCAGCAGCACAGACACTAATTATGGGACTTTTGGGAGAAGTCTGTATGGGGCACCAAGGCTGTTCTACTACACCCTGGAAGGGGGAACAGAAGTGAAGGGGGACGGATTTCCCAAGCAGGCTTGGGTTCTGATGTCCTTCACGCTGCTGCCTCTGGCATTGCTCTTGCCGTTGAGCTGTGATTGCAATCATGATCCCGGCAGGCATATCACAGCTCCGGTTGTATTGCAGATGGTTGACACCCAAGCCAACAGAAAATGTGCATAATCCTGGGCTAACAGATCCTTACAAATCCTTCACAGACAGCAGGACGTGCAGCCCGTGCCCAGGCTGTTTAAATTTCTGCAAATTCCAAACTGGTTAGACAGCTCAGGATTGGAGGCAGGCATTTAAGTAACAGTAAAAAGGTAGACTGATTATATATCAAAGCAGCTTTGCATTTTTATCTTAATACATCTCCTTCCCTCCAATTATTTGTCCTCTTATCTAGCTGTGATTCCCAACCCAAATGTTACTACTCTAGTAAGTACTAGTTAAACAGAATGTTTCTCTCTCCATGTCCCTCTCCCCTTCCCCTTCTTTCTATTTTTCTCTCTGTCCTTCTCTCTCCCCCACCATTCCCCCCTTTTGCAAGTTAATCACTTTTATGAGAAAATCACATAAAGGCAAATATAAAGTCAATCAACAAGGGCTGGTAAAGTGGGAAGATCATTGGCCTGGGAATCTTGAGACATATTTTTCTACAAGCTTTGTCTTTATACACTGGATCTTAGTTTCCTAATCTGTAAAACATCAAACTAGGATCACTGTATTAGTTTCCCATTGTTGCCATAACAAATGGTCATAAATTTAGTGGCTTAAACAATATAAATTTGTTATCTTGTAGTTTTGTAGGTCAGAAGCCCAATATGAGTCCCACTGGGCTAAAATCAGGCTGTTACCAGGGCTGTGGTTATTTTTTTTTGCTTATTTGTTTGTTTGTTTGATTTTGTTTTTTCTAAAGGCTCCAGGGGAGAATCTGTTACCCTGCCTTTCTAGAGGCCACTATGTTCCCTGGCTTATGGTTTTTTTTCTTCCATCTTCAGAGCCAGCAATGGCAGCTCAAGTACTCATATTATATCTTGCTGACTTGCTCTTGGGCCTTCCTCTTCTATTTTCAAGGACAGATGTGATTAGATTGGGCCCACCAGGATGATCCAGGAAATCTTTCCATTTCAGGGTCCTTAACCTTAAGCACAACTGCAAAGTCCATTTCTTCATGTAAGGTAACATATTCACAGGTTCTGGGGATTAGGGTTTGGACATCTTTGAGGGGTGGTGTGATTATTCATCTGCCTCCTGGTTAATGAACCCAAAGTCCCTTTCAATATTAAATTTTGTTTTGGAAGCTTACTCTTTTCCAGCAATGTCCCATAAATCAAGAATATGGTCTAGGGGCGCCTGGGTGGCTCAGTGGGTTAAAGCCTCTGCCTTCGGCTCAGGTCATGATCCCAGGGTCCTGGGATTGAGCCTCACATCGGGCTCTCTGCTCAGCAGGGAGCCTGCTTCCTCCTCTCTTTCTGCCTGCCTCTCTGCCTACTTGTGATCTCTCTCTGCCAAATAAATAAAATATTAAAAAAAAAAAGAATATGGTCTAGATCTGACCCAGATTCGACTCAGTCTTTGATAAAAAGGGTTGCAAACTGATAACTGACAGGCCAAGTTAGGCTTATAGTCATGCAGATTGGCCAACATGTCTTAAAAATGTTGAATTGAAAAATTTTAAATTGGAAGATGTCAGGCAAAGACCTGAATATCTGGCTTCTCTTGAAGGAACAACAAAAACAACAAAAAGTAGGAGAATTTGATAACACTAGGTTTTTTCTTTCTTTTTTTTTGGAGGTGGGGGAAGCAGCAATTAGCCAGATTTGAGTAGTAAGTATCTGTTGATTATCTTCTACTGACAGGACTTTTGTACCTGCTTATTTATATTATCTGCTTGGTCCTATGTAAACATTTGAAATTTTTTTTTTTTTAATTTACTTGACAGAGAGGGAGATCACAAGTAGGCAGAGAGGGAGACAGAGAGAGAGAGAGAAGCAGGCTCCCTGACGAGCAGAGAGCCCAATGTGGGCCTCGATTCCAGGACTCTGGGATCATGACCTGACCTGAAGGCTTAACCCACTGACCCATCCAGGCACCCCAACATTTGAATTTTCAAGGGCTATTCTATCCCTTCTATAATTTCACCCCTACTATAAGATTGATCTTTACACCTGATGAAGTGATAGCTCTTTGTTTCTAGGTAATAAATTATGGGTTGTTTTGATACCCTTCTTTTTGAAAATGTATTTTCTAGGTATCCTAAGTGCAAGTGATACTTTTATAATCTGAAAAAATGTAATGGAAATTATTTATTTTAAGAATATACTTTTGTCACTAGGTTTTGTGTTACCACTACTGAGCTCTAGGCATTAGAGTTGAATAGAAAATTATTCATTGCTTTGTATTTTGAGACTTGTAATTCCCTTCCTAGATTATTCAGAGCCATTTATAACCAAAAGGCAAGGTGCTGAGATGTGTTGATGAAAAAAACCAAAATAAACAAAAACCAATCCATATTCCAAAAAAGTCCTATATCCCACATCCAATCCAAATGTTACTTTTTTGAAAAGGTAGAAACGTGTAACTAATTCATGTCTGAGATTTTCACTTTATGTTGAAAGATCATACCATTTTAAATAATTTTGGACTCCTGGAAAACTGTCTTTTTGCCTTATGTACTATATTGGTCAAATAGGGTGATATTAATCTAAATTAAGATTGCAGTAGCCAGATGGGAGACAAGATGGCGGGGAACTAGGAGGATGCTCTGGTTCAACCTGTCCCCTAAAGTGAGCTGATTACCTACCAAGGAACTCTGATCACTCATGAAATCAGCCTGAGATCAAAATTCTACTCGTCAGGATCTCTACGGGGGCAGAAGACGCCAGTGGGCAGGTAAAGCCAAGCGGGAACACCGGACTGGTATCGGAAGATAAACAAAAGGGGGAGGGAGCCACCAGAGGAGACGCATTGGGAAGTAATACCCCAATATGAGAGTCCCCTAAGACTGGGGACCAGCATTAACTTGAAGACCGATAAAAAGCACTCAAAAAGAGAAAAGATCATAGGGTGAAATTGTGGGAATTGGAACTGTTAGGGATAGGGGATTAAGTCCCCCACGGAGGGCAGACACGGCTGGCGCTGAGCCAGAGAGAGTGCAGCAGAGAAACCAGGTCCTGGTCGCTGAGCTGCGAGGAGACCTCCTAAGGGCGTTTGGCGTGTGGCAGGGGCTGGGACCCTCCCGGAGCAGAAACAGACTTTTGCAGTCCCCACGCGTGTGCCGCGCCGCGCTAGCAGAGC
>PISX010030114.1:0-19136 GCA_004024625.1 Mellivora capensis | reverse complement strand
CCTCCTACACTGTTGGTGGGAATGCAAGCTGGTGCAACCGCTCTGGAAAACAGCGTGGAGGTTCCTCAAAAAGTTGAAAATAGAACTACCCTATGACCCAGCAATTGCACTACTGGGTATTTACCCTAAAGATACAAACGTAGTGATCCGAAGGGGCACATGCACCCGAATGTTTATAGCAGCAATGTCTACAATAGCCGAACTATGGAAAGAGCCTAGATGTCCATCAACAGATGAATGGATAAAGAAGATGTGGTATATATACATGATGGAATACTATGCAGCCATCAAAAGAAATGAAATCTTGCCATTCGCAACGACGTGGATGGAACTAGAGGGTATCATGCTTAGTGAAATAAGTCATCAGAGAAAGACAACTATCATATGATATCCCTGATATGAAGAAGTGGAAATGCAACATGGGGCACTAGGGGGGCAGAAAGAAGAAGAAAAGAAACAAGATGGGATTGGGAGGGAGACAAACCATAAGTGACTCTTAATCTCACAAAACAAACTGAGGGTTGCTGGGGGGAAGGGGGTCGGGAAAGGTGGGTGGAGTAATGGACATTGGGGAGGGTATGTGCTATGGTTAGTGCTGTGAAGTGTGTAAACCTGGCGATTCACAGACATGTACCCCTGGGGATAAAAATATGTTTATAAAAAGTAAAAAAATAAAAAATAAATAAAAGATGAAATGGAAAAAAAAATATCTGTTGACCTCCCAATACACTGAGGGGGTACAGCCAGGTACCAGTACTCTGCAAGAAAGACATTATCTCAGCTCACAATGAGTACAACTTTATTAGTCACCAGCGGAAGGGGACAAACGTCGATTGGGGGACAACGTTATGGTCATTTTCATTCCCTCGTCAGAACATCTCAGACAAAAATAACATAGATTAAACAATAAATAGGTCATAAATCCTTGGTCGTGGGTTAGAGTTTCTCTATTGTGAGGACAGCAAATAATAGTTTCAGGAACTCATGGTAAATGCTGGCCAGTGCGGAGAACTTGCCTGCATCGCTTACTCTGCATGTGTTCACAATAGCATAGGTTAGTGTGCTTAATTTTCACAATGCTAGTGTGAAATAGAGATTTGTATTCTCATTTTATAGACAAAATTGTTGATGTTAGGAAAAATTAAATATTTTACTAAAAGTCACACTGTGTGTCGTGAAACTGGGGGTAAGACCTTAAAACCCTCCTCTTTTTGCTGGGCCATAGGCTTCTTGCTTCCGTTAAGGGAAGACTGGTCTGCTGGAGAGGTAAACAGATAATCTGCTGCCTGCTAGAATTTTAAGGACTCATATGAATACCAGCCACCACCACACATGCTAAATATTTCCATTCCTGGACTGTAACTGATGCCTAAAATTTCACGGTTATCAATTTTTGCTTTTGGAATAAATATATAAAGACCACATAATTCTCTTGGGAAGTCTAACAAGTAAACCCATTAGACTCTGAATTAATCTGGGCCAAGGACCTTATGAATCATCATTTTATCACCAGTACCTAGCACAGAGCTTGGTGTATTAAAAGGTCTTGAGTATTTATCTATTGAATAAATGAGTAAACCTCAGTGTGAATAAATTTAGAAAATAAATATACAAAGGTCATAGGGCAAAATATAAAAATAGAAAAGAGTAAGTCATGCAGGCAAAGAGAACTTAGAATATTTTTCCACTTCTCATTAATCCCATTAACCCAGAAATCTATATATAAACTTTCTTTTTCTTTCCTTGGTCAGTATAGCTAATACTTAGAGGTTGCCTGCTACTTTCCCAAAGTCTTCCTGCTTGTTACCATTTAAGGCCTTCATAGGGTCCTAGATTCCCTTCTACACACTTAGTACTCAGAGGGGATCAACTTTACCTCTTTCGTATTCCACTATATACTTATTTCCTTAGTATTGGCCTTAACACAGACTGGGATGAGATATACAAGCTGAATCATCAAAACTGGATTGTTGATGTTCAGTGTAAAGAACATCTGAGATGGCCAGAAAACATCTAGAGCCAGGGCACCTAGGTGGCTCGGTCAGTTAAGTGTCTGCCTTCGGCTCAGGTCATGGTCTCAGGGTCCCGGGATCAAGTCCTGTGGCACGCTCCCAGCTCCACAAGGAATCTACTTTTCCTTCTCTCTCTGTGCTCCATACTCCCCAACTCATGTGCTCACTCTTTCAAATAAATAAATAAAATCTTGAAAAAAAAAAAAAAGAAAAAGAAAATGTCCAGACTGTCGTTTGCTCCAGAGGTCACAAGGAATGTACGATGCTCAAGAAAGGTAGACATCAAATCCTACTCTGACTCCACGTTGCAGAAAAAAGGGTTTCTGTGGTTCTCTAAACCTAGGTCAAAATATTTTCCTTCAATATGAACTTGAAGGTAATTTTGCTCTTTTCTAGAGTCTTTGGGAGATAACACAGAGATAATAAAATGTCCCAAGTTTCTGTTAAAGAAAAAAAATATTGATGACACTTTTGAAAACAGAAAGGCAGACATGATTTAGGACTAACACAACAGGTCGAGGGACTAGTGTGATAAGTAAGGTTTGGCCTACGGGAGAGAGATTGGGCTCAACTCTGAAAAACAATGAAACGTGAGAATGTATACCAAGGAGCAGGAGAGGGTCAGTGGCTGGAAAATTACTAAAGAAAACTTTGAAGTAAGGGGTGGGGGTGGGTTCTGGCTGAAGGCAGGCCAGGGAGATCAGACATCACCTGGAGGAATGTAGGGGATGAGAAATTTGGTGAGATATCAGGGTGATCATATACTGAGGGTTGCGAAGTATGGCTAAACTGATTTAGCAGGATTCTTGTTAAAATCGGGCCTTTGAGATCATGCCCCACGATGGGGCCTAGACTCATAAGAGCTCAGAGAAGCCCAACTAGAGTTTTCTCAAGGAGAGAATCTTTGTCATTCCTATACGAGGTGTGTCTTCATCTTTTCTAGATTACCTAGAAGTCTCAGGTGCCCATAACTGCTAGAGGGCAAATTCCAAACCGTCAGATTATTTTATTCCAGCTCCAAAGGCTCTATGAATTCTAATTCTCCATCACAGCATTATGAACAGTAAAGTAAAATAATTTTACAAATTAAGAAACTGAGCCAGCAAATGATAAACTGGTATTTAAACCTGGCAATTGAGACTCTGAATTAGTAATGTTTTCAACTACACTAACTGATATGGTAGAGGAGTGTTAGAGGGTAATTTTTTTTTTAAGGTAAAATCATGACTCACATACAAATATAAAAGAACACATGCCAGAGAGTTTATTTTTAGTCCAGTTAATAAGGAGAAAACCAGGAAGATGTTGTAAATGGTTCAAAGGAGAAGCTGAAGGACACATGTATGTGTGTATTCAGGAAGGTGCAAATAAATAATAGATACCAACTGATCTCTTCCAGAGAAGGGAAATCAAATGCATCTTCTCTGGACATAATCTCTTCCCGTTTCTATGATCAGGAATTATTTGCATTACCATCAGCTCTCCCTCCGGAGCTTAACTTCTCTCTCTGCAGAATTGCAAAATAATCAAAGACAGGGAAAGGCAAAGACCCCTCTTCCATCAGATAACCCCAGAAAGATCCTCAGACAAGACCTAGATTGTCAAAAGAATTCCAAGTAATGTTTGGCCCATTTCAAAGTTTTTCACGTTGTTCCTGATAGTAGCAGGACACGGGAGGAGAGGGCTCCAAGGGACCCAGCTGAAAGGACAATCTAAAAGTCTTCTATTCTCTTTCTCAACCTGTTCTATTTCATACCCTGCTTTAAAATGAAAATGAGCATCCCATCCCATGGCGCAGTTCAGGAAACTCTGCCTCACGTGGGAAGGAGGTGCTGTGGAAACATCTAGAACCCACGAGAACATCAAGCTGCAGCAACTTTTAACAAAGCAAACTCAGAATGCTCAGCTTTCTCACTCTCAAAGAGCTATCGCTAAGGACTAATCACTCAAATGGAAAAGGAATCAACAACATCACCAGGCAGCCTGGCTTACTGGTGCCCCTCTCACGGAGGCCATCCTCGAAGAACAAAAACTAACTTAGAGCCATTTTTGAATGTGAGTGCAGAATTCCGTACTTTCCCCCTTCCTGTATATTTGGATATGTACATCAAAACCAAACATTTACTAGACCCTCAAAGTATTCCTAGGTGAGTAGCATGGTGGTGAGTATAGGAGGGGGAGAAACAGATGCTGGGGTTTAGTTACATGTATAACATAGAGCAAAAGAATACTTGGCTTGTCTGAGGATAAGGCTGTATAAGCACATTTTAGGGAACATTTAAAGATGTCAAAAAAGAAGAAAGCTTAGGATGGCATTATGGAAGATTCTGGGTGGGGAAGGGTAGACCCCAGAGCTGGGTATTGAAGGACAGATAGGAGTTAACCAGGTCTAGGCAGGTGGGGAAACAGCCCTCCCTGGATGGGCAAATGCCACTGTAGTGGCAAATGGCTTCTAGCTGCAGCACTGGAACACCAGCTAATCTTGCTGGGCCCCGATGTCCCAGCTCATAAAAAAAGAGGCTCCTTCTCCTGCCTTCATGCAGACAGTCCCCTGAATCTTGTCCACCACCGGGCTGCATGAGTTAACTGCATCCAACCACTTAGCAGGAAGATTCATGGTGGCCACCACCAGCCTGAATATCATCCTGTGATGGACAGAACAAGGTCCCGGAAAATAATCCTTCCTAACTCAGAAGGAGTCAAAGAGGTTTCCAGGGCAATGGAGCAAAGTCAGAAAGGGAGGTTACTGTGCATGTTAGACCGGACAGTGTGTAAAATCCTCCACCCAGGGTCTGGCACTTAGCAAGCCTTCCATAACTGCCAGGTCACAGGCTCTCTACCTCACTGCCTCTCCAAGTGCAACGGAGAAACATATCTCCCATTTCGTTCAGTATCTGGGGCAGCCATGACATCTGACATCTTTTGGCTGATATCTTAAGAGCTTTGTAGATCTTATCATCTACAACATACAATCCAAAAGAAGAAGAAGAAGGAGGGGGAGGGGGAGGAGGAGGGGAAGGGGAAGGAGGAGGAGGAGGAGGAGGGGAAGGAGAAGGAAGAAGAAGAAAAAGAAAAAGCTCTCATTAGTAAGACCAAGTCTTTCACTTAAAAACATATTTTCATCCACGCAGAGAGTCACCAGTTAACAGTGTTCATTTCTGTGCTGAAAACCACTGTAGATCCCGCCACTAATGAGATGCTTTTAAAAACAGCATCTCTGAAGGCTCCCTGTGCCACATAAAGGACTTTTATGAGGCCACTGGTTTTCTGCAAACAATCACTTTAATGATACATCCAAAATGTAATTGTAAACACTCAGTGGGGCCATTTAACCTTAATGACAGGGGAGCAGGGAAAAGCAGAAAGAATGATGTGCTCCCTCAAGAGAAACTAGAAGTTACGGAAATAGGAAAGGCCTTGTCTGCTCATTAAACAGGATCCATGGAATGGTCCGCTCGGAGGCAGAGTAGCCTGGTAGTTGGAATCCACCTCAGACCTCAGATCTTAACCTCTGCGAGGCTGTTTCCTCTTTGGTGACGTGAGGACCATGTTAAACACCTCTCACCATGAATGTAAGAGCTCACTCACGTGAGGGCACAGATGGAAAGGGTGTGGCATGGAGGTGATCAATAAACTGTAACTATTTTCACCATCACCATCATCATATACACAGTCTATACCAGACTGAGAGACACTTTGCTGTGTCCCTTCGCAGATGTTATGAGTCACTGAGCTGCTCTCTCTTCTGAAGAATTAGTGCATTCAACAATCTCTTAGTGAAAGCTTTGTTCTCTGGTAGATAATTAAGGCCTTTACGTGCAAATTAAAAAGAAGATTTTTCTCTGGACTTACATATAGTTATTTTCTTTTAGGTCTGTTCACAGGAGGATTTTGTCAATAACAACTGTGGCTAATGGGCTCAGGCAAGGGAGGGAGGCAGAGAGCTCCCTCCAAAAGTGTTGCCCCCAAACTTATTTCTCCACACTGTAGCTGGAATGCAGTTTGGAAATTTCCATGATGCTACCTGGAATCTGTTTTGCTACAGAGAAAAATAAATAAAGCAGAGCTTATCTGAGATGAGGCCGTACAATCTTTTTTTTTTTTTAAATCCGGCTCCAGAGGTGAGTATAATAAACAAACAAACAAACAAACAAAGCAATCTTCAAAAACCAAAGTTCAGGCAACTCCTTGCAGGATAGGTACTGGCGTGTACAGACACCCCACCTCCCCCCGCCCCAAACACACACCTGCCGACTACAGCCTCATTGCTTAATGTTACACCCAGGAATGAGAGTTCTGGAATGTATGTGTGTGTGTGTGTGTGTGTGTGTGTGTGACTCTTCTTAATGATAACGAAGAGGAGCTAGTGAAAGGGTGTTCGGGGGAAAAAGAAAATAGAAAAGATGAGATGATTCTCACCCCATCTATATTTCAAAGTAAATCCCCAGGCAAAATGAATCAGCTCTTCAAAGATGTTTTCCATGAAAGAGTATTCTGATATTGCAATGACAGTTTTCACTGTGGAATCCCAAATAGATCAATTAACTACCTTACTAGAACTTTGTAGTCAGCTCTTTTCCGATAATTGGGGGTTTATGCCCTGGCTACTAACCTTTGAAGATCAACTTTAGAATACCAGGGATCCTCAAGCTGGTAACACCCTTAGAATTTACCTGTCCGATCTCCTTATTTTACAAAGGAGGACCAGTCAGGATATATGTGACAGAAACCCCCAGCTCAGGCTGGCTTCAAGCAAAGTGGAAACTTTTATGCGGGTAACTGAAAAGTCCAGAAGTAGCACAAGCTTCCAGCATGAGTAGAATGAAGTGCTTCCCAGCAGGGTCTGGCATGGATCTGTCTCAATCCCTCATCCTATTTGTCTCTGCTTTGCCTTAGCGTTCGACCAGGTTCTCTCTCTGAAGAAGCAAAGATGGCTGGCATCATCTGCAGTTTACATCTTGAGCCTAGAACTACAACAGGAAGAGAGCCCTCTTCTCCAGAATTCCAACAAACAAAGACAACAACAAAACCCCCTAGGGCTCATACTAACTGGCAACTGAATTCTACATCTATGGGTTCGTGTACTTGGAGTGGATGGAACATGCTGGTGACCAGACCTGGGCCACATGCCCACCCTAAAACCATGGGCTAGAAGGGAGAAATAAGTCACTGAAGGTAAAGAAGGCTACTCTCACCCTAGCAGACAGATGAAGAGATATTGGGCAAAATCCAGGGATGTTTGTTATATGTATTGACAAGGGTTGTGACTGACCTCAAACCACACACAGTTAATAGGACATGGAGCCTCTGCATCATGCTATATTGGGTTTTGACCCATTATTAGAGACAGAGGAAACATTATTAAGAGGGGCCAGGAAGAGGCTTGGTTTTGAGTCAGCAGATCCATATCAGACTCCCTGAATAGCGTACAAGCACACATTGTCAGCCAAGAAAATATGTAATAACAAAAGCTACTATGAATTCAGCACACCTTCAACACAATTACTAATCACAAAGACATCTACGTATATCTGGAAAAAATAGCCTTTCATGAATGTGCCAGACATCCTACTTATTCAGTCTACAAACAATGCTTGGTGCTCATACAGATTCACAGACCTTATGTAATAACCATTAAATATCTCACGCGGGTTCACTGCTCAAAGAATTATTAAGAATTGTTATCCTAATCCAGCTTTGCCAGAAAAGAAGGCAACGTCTTTGGTAAAACTCAAATAAAGCACTCACTCTCAGAGACCACTCCAGGGAGGAGAGAGAACTTGAGTGCCACAGGAAGCACATAATTGCAGCCCTGACAAGAGGAAAGGCCACCTTTCATTTGTTGGGAATGGCAGGGGTGGAGATGTTAGACTAGCCTTGGTGAGTAGAGTTACAGACTATGGGGCAGTGGTGGGCCAGATTTTTGAGAACCAGAAAATCAACTTCTGGATTCTGTCTCGATAGAGCTCATGAATGTATACCTTGGTTCAGTACTCAAAGTGGGGGTCATTACAGGTTCTCAAACTGGCAGATATTTGAATGAACACCATGATAAGCTACAAAGAAAATCTTTGACTCCGTTAGGGAACATTTCTCCTGCTCTGCAGTGTTTGTGGAATTACCAAAAGTTAATTTCAGAGTGTCAGTCTTAGACTGAAGATGCACCATTTTAGTGCCCACCGAGTCTCAACCGTGTAATGGGTGGAGAGCCAGCCCCCTTGTCACTATTTTACATGAGGAAAGCCATGGAGTCTGGGGGTGGGAATTGCCACTCAGGACAGCAGCAGCTCACAGGCCTGCTCCCACTCTGCTGACGAGACCTCCCTGGTGCTGTGTGATTAACTCAGTAATAACTGGCTGTTTAATAAAGCCTTACCATTGTCAGAACTGGGGCACCTGGGTGGTACAGTTGGTTAAGAGCCTGGCCCTTGGTTTTGGCTCAGGTCATGACCTCAGAGTCATGAGATCAAGCCCCATGTCAGGCTCCACGCTCAGCCTGGAGTCTGAGATCCTCTTTCCCTCTCCCTCTGCCCCTGATGCTTGTGCACACCCTCTCTCTCTGTCTCTAAAATAAAATAAATAAATCTTTTTAAAAAAATTGTCAAAACTATTTGCTGACCCCAAGAGGCCTAAAAGAGGCCTAAAAGTATCGTGACTCCCGGTAAGACACATCACCTTTGTCAGTTCTCCCGCTCCTTATCTTGGCTGTTTAAAGGGTCCCTCACTGGGCCATATCACAGACTGTTGGGAAAGTCTAAGCTCTTGACCATAGGGAAAGATAAGGGAAAGAAAGTGAAGTAAACCCCAAACTCATAGGGTCAGAGATCATGCTAGATGCGTTTTCATTTATTTTCTGAGCACTTGCAAATATATTGCATGCCGAATGTTAATTGCCTTCATCTGAACAGAATGAGGATCAGAGTGGTTCAGTGACTTACTTAAGGACACATAGCTTGCAGAGGCCCAGATGAAAGTCAAATCCAGGTGTGGGTCCAAAGTCCTTGTGCATTCCAATACATTATACAACTTCACAGATCAGGGCAGGGGTGGTAAAATGCTTTTGTCTATTAGTAGTCCATAGTTCTTAAGTGAAAATTATCTGGGACTTTGGAAATTAGAGAACTTTATTCTGCTCTGCTCTCACTGCTTAGGCTTATACCCCCCAACTAAAGACAATCAATCATTGACACAGTTCCATCTAGTCAGTTTTATTTGGAGTTCACCTATTGGGCCCCTATAATGTACCACTAGCATACTTAATCTTATTTCTTTCTCACAAAAAAATAAGTAAAGTGGCTACCATTTGTCCTTATTTAACATATGAGAAATCCAAGAGAGAAGGAAATCCCTTGCCTAAGATCACACAACGAAAAAAGTGACAAAGATGGAATCCCTGCCCAAGTCCGGCTCCAAACCCAAGCTCTTCCCTGAATGGCAGGCACTCAGTCCTGACCAGCATTTGAAGCCATCCTAACACCAGCAGTTCTTGTCCCAAACTGCTTACCATGGAGATTTTCAGCTAGGCTATGAAGGGCCACTGCAAGCTGAACATTCTGAGGCCTTCTCATTCAATGATGAACTTTCCCGAAGGAATGGAGGCTCCAACAGGGTTCCTTCCTGCTCAAGACACCAGCTGCCAAGCAACAATGGGGTGTTCCCTGCAAGGCTGAGTGGCGCTGAAGTTGCCAGGTGTCGTTAAACTGTCAACTCCTTTCCCAGAGCCCCAGCAGCCTGACAAGCTAATTGTCAGGTGTTGAAATCAAGAAGTTTCAAAGGGTTTCAGAGTTAATCCCCTCTACCTCTTGCAGTGTTATTGCTCTTCCAGCTGAAGCTACTTTTGTTCTACCTCTGCTGCTTGATGTCTTCCTGTGCCACTGGCCTTCAAGTCCAGGAAATGCATGTTCACTTTAGTGTGGCCAGTGCAAAGTACAAACAGGGGGCCAGTTGGGCTGCAACAAACACGTGTATTGTGCGTTCCTAAGAAAAAGTTATTTTTGATTATCCACTGCTTTATTTGCCATGAAACTATGAACCCCCACTATTGCTGGAGCACAAAGCATGGAAAAAAATAAGACCTTAAAATATAATTTCAAATATCTTAGCCTCCTTATGTGAGGCGGAAAGAGCTGGAAATCCTCTTCCCCAATGAACTGAAAAAAACTTAACACTTACAGACAAATTCACAACACAGAAAGTTGCATTTATTTGAGTTATCAAAATTATAAACCAACACTGTGAGAAAGATGAGGTGGTGTTTTTAGCTCTAGTTAACATAGGGATTATTAGAATGTAAAATTTAAAAAAAAAAAAGGTTTTCTTGACTCCTCTTTCAATACTCTTTTCTTTGGGCAAGTATTCTGCAAAGAAAGTGGAGGGTGAACAATTGAAGCTCAAGGAGTTGGTCCTCAGGAAGAAGAAGAAATAAGCTTACAGAAAGAATTCTGAACTACAGTCCCAGTCCAGTGTCCCTGTCTAATCTTGCAATTTTAGGGAACATCTACAGATTTTTTTTTTTAATCATGTGTCAGGATTTGATAAATGTGTCCCATTTATCAAAAACACAGAGTTTAACAAAACTGTCTTTGGGGCTCATGAACCAGCTGTTCAACAGCAATCTACAGAAATACTTGCTATTAGAAGAGGATGTGCAATACCTATGGAAGCTCAAGGAAGGATGAAGAAAGGATCCCAGACAGAGGTAAAGTATGTACAAAAAGTCTGTACATCTGGGTGTCTTATTTGGTACGATTGCAATGAAGTCAGACGTATAGGTGTGAACAAGATCCTGAAGGGTCTTGAATATCATGATAAAAGATTTAATCATTATCCTGAAGGCAGGGGCAACCAATGAAGGAATTTGACCACTTAGGAAATTTGAAATTCTTTAAGTTTCATTTTAGAAAATTCTCTCTAGGGATGCCTGGGTGACTCAGTCAGTTAAGTGTCTGCCTTTGGCTCAGGTCATGATCCCAGGGTCATGGGATCTTGCCCCACATTGGGCTCCCTGTTCAGTAGGGAGTCTACTTCTCCCTCTACCTTTGCCCCCCTCCAACTTATGCTCTCTTTCTTGTGCTCTCTTTCTCAAATGAATAAATAAAATCCTTTTTTAAAAGTCTGTCTGATGGCAGTGGGCAGACTGGGTTGGGCAAGAATACAAGAACAGAGGTGGGAAAAACATTTGGGAAGTTATTAAAGTCATCCATATTTTTTTTAAAGTGTGAAACTAGAGTATGCATAGGAAGAAATGCAAAGGCAAGGATTGAGTTGAAAGATCTTTAGGAGATTAAGAAGATTTCATGATAGATTAAAAAGGAAGGATTGAAAAGATAAAAGACCAATGATCACTCTCATGTTTCTGATTTCACTGATTGGAGTCATGCATTCATTAAGGAGGAAGAGACTGGAGAGGAAGATGATTAAACATGTAGTTTGTGAATCATTAGATGGACATAGTCACATGATCTATGGCTATACAGATCTGAACTTCTGGGGGAGGTCAAGGACAGAGTTAAGAATTGGAAAGTCCTCAGTATATAGTCAAGCCAAAGGCAAAGAAGATACTATGCACCAGGAGCCGGTAAGAGTGATGAAACCTGGGACGCCTGGGTGGCTCAGTTGGTTAAGCGGCTGCCTTCAGCTCAGGTCATGATCCCAGCATCATGGGATCGAGTCCCACATCGGGCTCCTTTGCTCGGCAGGGAGCCTGCTTCTCCCTCTGCCTCTGCCTGCCACTCTGTCTGCCTATGCTTGCTCGCTCTCTCTTCCTCTCTCTCTGACAAATAAAAAAAAAAAAAAAAAGAGTGATGAAACCTGGGACATATCAACACCTGGGTAAGGCAAGAACCCTAGAAATGAAGGACAGGGGGCAGTCAGGAAGGAAGGAGAGGTCAATAGTGAGCTAAAAGGTGATCATTTCATTTAGCCCCAGAAAGTTGCTGTTAGACTTTAATGAGACCCTCTGCAACTGAGTCTGCTTAAATGTGAGAGAGAACGGTAGGAATGACATTTGTTTCTCTTAGAAGCATATTACTTTTTTTTTTTAAATAGAGGCAAAGCCTTTCAATTGTTTATACACAGAAACAACTATTCACATCTCACTATGTAAGGCAGGGAATTGGAGGTGGTGAACAAGACTCTTAGGTCTAACCTAGATCATCCTTTCATCTCTCCCAGTTTCAAATATTTCCCATAATTAACCTTCTCTTTCCTACATGCTCACTTACGAATGCCACTTTAAAAATAGATGTACCCAAATGTAAGCTCCAGGACCCATATGGTACTATCTAGAGATGGTGCTACAGTCAAAGAAACATGGTCCAACAATCATAAATATTTTAAGAGTAAAACCAATTATTATTTAATGAATGCAAAGGAGAATTGAGTTCATAATACACCCCCAACCTCCTTAATGCTTTTCCAACCCTCTTACTTTCTTGCCCTCAGCCTCACACTCTTAAACCCACAATTTCCTCTTGCACCTCCAAATCTTCCAAAGCCACAGAATCTCTGTTCTTCCCCTTTCTCCCTATAGCCTCCTTCATCCTATAGACTAGCTGAGGAGGCAAAACTCCCATCATAAAGAGAGAAGGACAGGGAGAGAGAAAGGAGTTGAATAAGCAGATTAGATTGCCTCAAAGCCAGCATTGTGAGTTCAGCAAAGGCTGGAAAATGCTTGTTTTGATACATATTGCCCCAGCTTCATGTAGAACTTTAAACTTTCCAAAACACATTCATGTTTGTGCTCTCAAGTGTGCCTCATCCTACTACTTTTGTGATATTGGTTGGACTGATTTCAATATCTCCATTTCTAGATGTGAAAATGCTGAGATACAAAAATCCCTGACACCCATTAAGTAACAAACAAAACTGGACCTTCAGTAAGTATCCTGATTCCTGCCCCAAAGTGTCACCACTGCCACATCTCTCTCCCTGTGTCCCTAGCTCACATGGTTCAGCCTCAACAGGTGCTCCCAACTGAGTTGTGGGAGTTGTGGCCAGTAAGAATGAAAACCAGAGTGCAGATCTGTTTATGAAATCTGGCACCATCAGGGAACTCAATTGTAGGGGAGAAAAAACAATTTTTCCCCTACCCTTCTGAGTTCTTACCTGAAACCCTTATAATTAAAGACTGATTAACAAAGAAAAACAGAAGTGTATTAACAGATATATCTCATGTATATAGGGGAGATACCCAGGGAAAAATGAATAACTCAAAGAAGTGGCTTAGAATTCAGTCTTAAATACCATCCTCCTGGGGAAAGTGTAGACCTCTTTCCTCTTTTCCTCTTAGGAAAGAGTAAATGATTTTTAAGAAAGAAGAATGGGTTTGCAGAGAAACTGATGGATGGTACAGGAGTTTGTGACAAAGTATGTCTGGGTGTGGTGTTGGCTTCCAGCCTCCTCTCATGACAAGACTTGATCCTAGCTGGCTGTGACACTATAGGGGAGAGGATTTATTGAGCTCCTTTTGGAAGATCTGTCTTTAGTTAGATAAGGAGTTCAGAGAAAGCCTCTCTCTTCATTGGCTTGTATTTCAAGTGCCTCCAGCTCAAAATGCCAAATCGGTAATATCTATAATCAATACGCCAGAGGGCACTTGCTGTGATGAGCTCTGGTGTTATATTTAAGCGATGAATCACTCAATTCTACACCTGAAACTTATATTACACTGTATGTTAATAACTAGAATTTAAATAAAATCTTGAAAAAGGAAAAAATCAATATGTCAAAGTAGTATACTTTGAAGCAGCATATTCTGCTACCTTCCCCCCACCATGCATAAACAAAGGAACGTAAATCCATGGAAGAAGAGGATATGGAGAAATAAACTCCATTTTCTCAAATTTTTACTACAGCTGTAGTCTAGGCACCTCCTATGGACCCAACCAGTGACCTTAAACATCACATCATTTCTTTTATGCTCAAATTTTGCATGCCTACAATTTGGGTTAAAACAACACCATTTTATGCCACCTGCCTGACAGCTCCCTCCCAACCCCATCATTTGCCAGATGCACAAAATTTGGAAGGAAATGCTAGAGACCTTGCCTCCTACCAGTTCAAAGACTACAAAAAAAAAAGCCCTAATTTTTCATGGAAGAAAATCATCTTTCTAGCATCAGATAGCAGATTCTCTGTTAGTGTGCTCAGATAAAAGGAGAGATTAGATAGTAATTTTTTTACAGCCGTTCTTTATATGACACTTGGGCAACCATATGGTCTCCTCCCCTGCCAACCCAGTCAGGGACTTAAGTTGAAAATAAGCATCGAAGCCCTGTTTCCTCTGCACATCTTGGGGAAATATCACTGCAAAATTAAAAAATGCTATTGGCACCAGGTGCATGCTAAGAATGTAAGTAGTGCTGTTAAGTTACTCTAATTAATTAATTACAGGAATGCCCTGATCTACAGGGAATTTCCCTAGAAAGAAATGGAATGGTAAAAGACAGCTCTAATGTTGTTTCACCACTCACACTGGAGGAAGTTCACCCCAGAAGGGCAGCTTAGGGAAATCTAGGACAGGGGAAGAGGTTGAAGGAAACCCTTCTGGAAGATCCACCATACTGGTGGTTCTCAGCAAACCTCAGAACATCTGGAAGGTTTGATAGAACACTCACTGCAGGGCCCTCCCCCCAGAGTTTCTGATTGGTTTCTAACAAGTTTTCTGGTGATGCTGTTGCTACTGGTCCAGAAGGCATTGAGCTCTGGAATCAGCCAGGCCTGAGTGTAGTTCAGCTGACTAATTGCGAGACCCTGTGGAGGTACCCTAACCCCTCTGAGACACACTGCTCATCTATGGATGGGGCAGAGCAGCTGCTCCCATTGCTGCCCTGCAAACAGGGGCATGCAAACACAATGTGTGTCCTTAGCAGGCTCCACAGACACGGCAAATGGCAGCATCAGCAGCAAAGGCACGTCTTTGCTTTGCACTCTGCAAGGTTTCATCACTGCAAAAATCAGGAAGAGATACAAGTTTGCCCTGGCAGCATCCCTTCTGTACACCTTTGGTTGCACTTAAAAAAAAAAAAAAAGTCCTGTTCTTACATAAAGACCGCACCACCCGCAGAACTAAAACAGCATGTGATAATAATGACCATAACTGGCAGCTAATGAACACTTCCAAGATGCCAGGCACCATGCCAAGAGACATACCGTCTGAGGTAGGAGACACCATCATCCCTACACCAAGGTAAATGAGGGAAAATTGGGTCTCAAATATGATTAGTCACTTGCCCAGGGTTAGCCAACCAGTAAGCGGTGGAACTGGGATTCGAGCCGAGCCCAGATTGGTCTAACCCCTGAGCCTAGGTGTTTGCCACAATGCTGGGCTAGGACAGTGGCGGTGATATTTAGCATTAGCTCAGTGCTTTCCAGCTTCCCATTATAGAGGCTGTCCTCCCACTGCTCTGTAAGATATGCAAGGTAAGCATTCTTCTGTCCATTTTATAGACTTGGGGACCTAACAGGTGACAACTGGGGCTTAGAGCTCCATGTTCTGACATGCGGTGTGCTCTTTTCATTACGCACAGACAGGTCTTGCTGCAATTATTTATTATGAATCTATCTTTTCAGGAATGAGCCACCATTCCTGGTCATAAGTATAGTCATAAGTACAGGTGGGGCAGGCTGGCTGCTGCCTCCACACAGTGAAAGACTATCTGGGAACCCCGCTTTGGCAATAAGGTCATGGAAAAGCTGGAGTGGAAATAAGGAACAGTGGGTTTCATTTCCAACTTTTGCTACTTACGTGCTGTGTGCCCTTGGAGAAACCATTTAATATCTCTGAGTCAAAGCCTCAGTAGCTCAGTGATTAATTATTGGTGTAGGAAAAGACGTAAGAAAAGAAACCTCCAAAAAGAGAATGAGAGGAAACCCCATTAACCACCCACTCCTCATACTCATTTAAGGATCTAGTAGCATGTGCTCCAACAGAGGCTGGTACTTCCTACCCTTAGATCAGGGCTAGATTAAAAAATGACACAGCTTGAGGGGCGCCTGGGTGGCTCAGTGGGTTAAGCCTCTGCCTTCGGCTCAGGTCATGGCATGATCCCAGGGTCCTGGGATCGAGCCCGAGCCCCGCTTCAGGCTCTCTGCTTAGCAGGGAGCCTGCTTCCCTTTTCTCTGCCTGCCCCTCTGCCTACTTGTGATCTCAGTCTGTCAAATAAATAAATAAAATCTTTAAAAAATAATAAAAAATAAATAAAAAAAATAAAAAATGACACAGCTTGAAAAGACAAATATCATATGACTTCACTCATGTGTGGAATTTAAGATACAAAACAAATGAGCAAAGGGGAAAAGGAGGGATTGAGAAATCAAGAAACAGAGTCCTAACTATAGGGAACAAAAGATGGTGACCAGAGGCGAGGTGGGTGGGGGATGGGTGAAACAGTTGACGGGAATGAAAGAGGGCATTTGTGACAAGCACCAGGGGATGGATGAAAGTGTTGAATCACTCTATTGTACACGTGGAGCTAACAGAGCACTGCAGATTTACTAACTGGAATTAAAATGCAAACTTCAAAAACAGGAAAAATTATACAGCTCTAAAGTAGTAGCAGTTATTAAGAGAAGGCATAGACCAAAACATTTATGACGATCTGTTGAGTACTAGACACGCTGATAGGATGCTTTAGATAAAATTGTATCCTTAATTTCATCCTTTTAAGACACTGTGGGACTGGTAGACAAATTCTGATCTTCCAGCTGAGCTTGGAAAAAATCAAGTCACCCAGCTACACACAAACTGAGAGCTTTCTGCTTCCAAAGCCTTCCCTAAGGCTGGGAGATAAAGGAGTCCAATATTCCTTTGGCTGGTGGTGGGCTGCTCGCCACCTTCTCTCCAGAGTTCACTGTATGCCTCTCCTCCCAATTGTGCTTTCAGTGATTTCACGTCGATGGCTCGAAACACTCCTTGTGGGAGGATTCACACCCTGAAAATCAGCAAATGCTACAAAGCAGGGCTCCCTCCCTGCCCCAAAGAAGTTTATCCGCACCACTGTCCCACTCAATTCCTCATATCAGACACTAGAAAGCCAAAGTGTGTATTTCTTTTTCAGTCAAGGATGGTCTCCTACCAGGCAATAGCGAGAGGTTACAAGGTACTACACCACTGCTTAATATTTCTGGGAGGAAAACTGAAGTTGTTTTGATGAGAAATTGCCTTGACTTCAGAAGAGACGTTCTACCTTTCCCTTCTTCATTCCACGGATGCTGTTCATTATCCCCAAAGCTGAAGCAAAACGCTGTGTGTTCTGGGGACACTGAGCCCTAGGTTCCATTCGGCCTCTTCAGATCCCACACTGCGAGCAGAATATCGGCTCCAACACATAAAAGCATCAGCAGTGTCTTCTTCATCCCAGCCTTAGACTCAAGAAAGTGAGTCCGTGAAAATGTCAAGCAGCAAGGATGAAAAGAGAAATCTTCGCTTAATATCCAGGATATTCCTTTCTAGGAACTGCGAAGAGCCCCCTATCTCTGGGCTCATGAAAACAAAGTGGTCTTTTCAATGTTGATACTAAAAGACTGTTTCATTTTGTGTTTCGAAGCAGGAAAATTCCTAGGAGGTCGGTCCATCTCCTTCTCCTTAGGGCTCCATTTCCCTCTCGGTAGGATGATTAAACTAATCAAAAGGCCTTTACCTTTTCTTGCCTTTAAATCACCCATCCCACTCTGCATGCTGGCCGGTGCTCATTAGGAGCTTCCTATTTGCCTCTCCTTTCCTAGACCTTCACAGAGGCTAGGAGACAGGAAATTCTGCTAATAGCCTCTTTTGTAATTCCACAAGAGCCACAAATAACTGCCTTTTATGTTTCTTTATTTGATTAAAAACATAAAAATAAAAGTTTAAAATGACAGCAACAAAAACCTGTCTCATCTGTTTTACCTTCCAGTGGAGAGTCCCTTCGTCTTCCTCTCTTGTTGCCCTTTCCAAGGATCACTTGTTCTTCCTGCTCACTACTCAGCTCGACATTCACTCTGCAGTCCTGAAATCCTATGTCCTTTGCCAAGGAGACAACCAGTCATAGCTCAAGTTCTGAGTAGCCTAGGTATCTGCATCGCTGAAAAGCAGAGATAAAAATCTTGACCATAAGTTGAACTTGGGGACAAACACCAACCAGAATCCTGAAGCTCCTGCAGACAGACAGAAGCTCTTCTATTGTGATATGAACCTCACCTGGAGTTTGAGTACTTCCTTTTTAAAATGAAAAATAAATGAGATATTCACTTAGGAAATAGAACCTGATTTTAATTTCCTAGTCTAAACTTTCAATGAAAGTTTGCTTTTCATCAAGCAAACATATTTTGAGGGGAAAAAAATCCTCATGAACTGCTTAGATGACACAGAAGATAAATAGCTAAAAATGGGAAAGAACTACCTATTCTAAGCAAATAAACAAACAAAAACAGAATCACTGGGGGTTACTTTTTTTTTTTTTTTAAATCACCGAATCTATCTGTCAGCGATCTCCAGAGAATCACAAATAGAACAAATACCTAATTTTATTTATATAGATATAACTCTGTAGATAGTTTCATAGAGATATATTTACATGGATGTATCTATAGAGGTCTAGATTAATTTATTTTAAGCAATTGGCTCATGTGACTGTGGGAGTTGGCAAGTTGGAAATCTGTAGGGTAGGCTGGCAGGCTGGAAATTCAGGTAAGCAGTGATGCTGCAGTCTTGAGTCCAAAATCCATAGAGCAGATCAGCAGACTGGCATCATCAGACTGGCAACTCAGGCAAGATTTCTTTTTTAAAATGTTTTCTTCTCTGGTAAACCTTGGTTTTGGTTCTTAAGTCCATCAACTGATTGGATGAGGCCCACCCACACTTTGAAAGATAATCTTCTTTACTTTAAGTCAACTGATTGTAAATATTAATAACATCTACAAAAATACTTTCACAGCAATATCTAAACTGGTGTTTGAATAAACAACTGGGCTCCAGCCTAGCCAAATTGCTGCATAAAATTAATCACCACACCAACTGATTCTATTATGCAGCCAAAGTTGAGGACCACTGCCTATGGATAAAATTACTCTGACGGTAATTGGGGATTTTGTGGGTGTTTAAAAATAGCTTAGGTTCCTAAGAAATTAGATAACTTCGAGCACTAG
>PISX010030113.1:0-19132 GCA_004024625.1 Mellivora capensis | reverse complement strand
TCTCCCCCCCAATTTCCCTCAACTCCCTTCTCCTCTCCATCTCCCCATGTCCTCCGTGTTATTTGTTATGCTCCACAAATAAGTGAAACCATATGATAATTGACTCTCTGCTTGACTTATTTCACTCAGCATAATCTCTTCCAGTCCCGTCCATGTTGCTACAAAAGTTGGGTATTCATCCTTTCTGATGGAGGCATAACACTCCATAGTGTATATGGACCACATCTTCTTTATCCATTCGTCTGTTAGATGACACAATTTTCATAGAAGCAGGCTAGGCTAAATAGAACAGTAAAGAATTCTGAGGTATCCAGGGAAGGACAAGTAAGAGCAATGATATTTTCTTACAACTACTTCTGAGAGGTCAAGGGAAGAAGAGAGCGGTCCCTGGGGCCTGGAAGACCCAGAGCCATGCATCTGGTTTCACTCATCAGCAGCTGTCGTCACTGAGGGTGAAACTACTACTAAAAATCAGTTCTCAGATGTCTTGGAGGAAGGGAAGAAAATACTGTAACTCTTCCCTCCCTTTACTAGCCTGTCTCTTGTGGTTGCCTCCCATCAGCCAAACCCTACCACACCCCAAAGAGCAAAGAACCTCTGAAATTGTCAGGAGGGGTGGGGTTCAGGGCACAGGACAGGGCAGGACTGAACACTGACAGGGGAGGGAGGTGGTAACAGAGAATAACCAGTGTGCCTACATCTGATCTGGGCTCCTCTACTCACTATATGACATTAGGTGAATTGTTTCACTTAGTGGAAACTTACTCTCTACAAGAGGTTACTAGGAGATAGCAGAAGGATTTAACATTAACGTTAAGTGATTAGAACATAACAAATATTCTATAAACACTTGCCAAATATAAATTGGAATTAAAATTGTAGTGCCTTACGTCGCCTTCTTAGCGCAGTGGGCAGCGCGTCAGTCTCATAAAATTGTGGTGCTTTATATCACTGGGATGAGAGAATCGGGTTGACAGCTTTGCAAGCAAGGTAAGGACCATGAAGAGCAAAGGCTCCACTTCCTAAAGAACTAAACTAAAATAGATGTATGATCATTAGCAGCCAAATTATAGCCTCAGATATAAAGATCTGGTCAAGCCCCAACTGCAGTGAAGCTTAGAGTGATCATGCAGTCAGAAACCAAACAACACCACAGGTTTTAAGAAGTAACAGTTACATACTTAATCTTTGGCACTGAGAACCTAAGAAAGATCCATATGATCTTACCTAGAACTCACATGACATATATTACCTATATTCTCAAGTGACATTGCTTACTGGCTCATACCAGTAATGGATACAGGTTGGTGGAGAATTATCTTAGGGAGGTTGCTTTTTCTGGAAATGCTCTCTAGTACACATGGGTAGACCACATTTGCCAGAATATACAGACAGTCATCTGACCCACACTGCGCTAATCTGACTTCTTTGTTTTCCAGACGGAGAGAAGAAATGCTAGAAGCTGAGGGAGGCATGTTTGTGGCAGTGTTTTAGGAAGGAAAGTCTGGAAATCCCTATTACTGAGATACTGGAACAACCTTCCAATCCAGAGGCTTTGGGTTGTTTGACTCCTTTTTTAATGACACAAGATATTTCAACATGCTTCAAACAATTCTTTACAAACATAAAGTAGGAACTTTTTTTAATTTCTAGAATTAAAAAAATTTTTAGCTAATATTTTATCTTTAATTCTTGCTTCTATCTGGGTTTTTCTCTTGGGTATTACTGACATTTTGGGCCATGTTTCATTGTGAGAAGTTGCGCCGTGTATTATAGTAGGTTTAGAAGCATCCCTGGCCTCTATCCCCTAGACGCCAGTAGCAACACCCAGTCATGACAATCAAAAATGTCTTGACATAGTGCTTAATGTCTCTTGGGGGTACAGAATGGCCACCTGTTGAGAGCGACTGATTTAGATTAAGAGGAAACTGCAAGGTGATAAGAAATATCACTTACCTTTGTGTACCATTTTGACACAGCAAGGTCATTGGTTAAAATATCATATTTTAAAGTTGGGCAAACAGTTAAAAATTCTAGCTCGACCACTTACTGTGTGACCTTGGGTAGATTATTTAACCTTTCTGAATCTTTGGCTCCTCCCTTTGAAATGAAGATAACAATATAATACCCACTAATAATCATTAGGATTTAATAGTATTATATATGTATAAAGGGCCAACTATACAGTAGGATCTCAGCTAGATCTTATATAGACCCCTTTCATCAGTGCCAATCATACTGCATCTCACCCAGCAAGAATTCAATCACCTTTCTTAAATGAACAAATGATTTAAAAGCCTGTAGCTGCATATGTGCATACACTTATGATCATTTCCAACACTTCTGTTTGCTTATAATGAAATTTCAATTAGGTAAGAGAGACAAAACTTCACAATATTGAATATTGCTCACAAATATCTGAGCAATCAATAATTATGGGAAACAAATACTCCGGAATTTAATAGCAAATTGAGCAAAATATTCTATTTTCCCTGTTTGCCACATGTAGATGTAGTCTTCTAGGCAAACATAAAGTTGCACACAAATTACTTATGGGCAGAGTTCTTCAAATACCAAAGTCATGATCTCCCCAGTCCCTGAGTACCTCCCAGGTAGTCTCTGGGTCTAATGACCTGTACAGGCCCCTGGGGTAGAAGAACATGAATGAGTGTTTTCTTGAAAGAGTTTTTTTTTTTTTCAGTTTTCCCAAGAAATCTTTTAGAAACAAAAAAGGATCCTACAGAATAACTCTGGTGGGAGGTATCTGGCATGTTGCAAGGGTGAATTTAAATTAAATTTTGCAATGGAAAAGCACAGAAGGAGGGGGTTTTCTGGAATGTTGGCCTGATCGAGTAAGCAGAAATTTGTTCTTCTCTTTCAACTTTTCTCTCTTCTCTTTTCTTGGAACTTTTGAAAGCAGAGAACTATGATTGGCATTATGGAAAGAAAAGAAAAAACAATCACAGTTCCAATTATCCATTCATCCCACAGTCATTGTGCACCTGCTTTGTGCTGATCATTCATAGGCTGCAGGCAATATAATTACCCGGACTATAGCTCCCATCTCCCAAAATTACATTACTACTTAACAAATACTATGAGTTTCTCTGCTATCAGGTATGTCTATCTCACTAGATTTTAAAATTCTCCCAGTAAGGAAATGGCCCAAGTTATCATTATATCTCTAAATCCTAGCACAGTGCTGTGCACATATTAATGACTCAAGAGTTTGTTTAAATAAATGTCTACATATCTTTTCCTATTTCTGGAATATGTATTTTTAAGCACTTGCATTTTAGGTAATCATTAGGTTATTTAAACTTAATTTAATTTAATGCAACAAATATATATTATCTATTACCCCCTTCTGTGTGCTATGAGATGGGAAATAGGACGCATTTAACAACTATCTTGACCTCAAGCTGCACTGCTATGAACAGGGTACAAAGAACAAGCAGCAACAAAGAGCTTTCTAAATTTTAGGGTTCCTGCAAAAGCTCAAAGCCATGGAATGGGTGTTGTAATTATTCAAAGAGCTAGGACCCTAATATGGCCAGTTCTGCAGAATGATAACATCTCTTAATTTTGGACAAAGCTCTCTGTGAGAAAGACTGCAATACAACTCTCATTATCTATTTTCAATACTGGGACCATTGATCATGTCTAAAAACCATGAGAGAGGTCTCAACTCTATAGATAACAGCATAGCCAAGGGAACTTGCACCTTGTGACTTTTCCCTTTGGGATGATTACATGCTTTAGAGATAGTCTGCAACTTGCTTTGAACAGCTTGTTGGGAGAGCTGGGGTTAGGAAGCTGTTTTGCTCATATCGGTGGAGGGAGGTGCCATTCTCCTATTTCCTCTCATTTTCATTTCACAGGCTCCTCTCTGATCTGATAGGGGAAGTGACAGAATTGCTCAGCCCTGTTTCTTTTTCCCTGTAACCTAGAGTAGCATTTAATCTTTGCACTTAAGCGAAGGGAGACATCTTATGTGTCCTCCCACAAGCACTCCTACCCCCTTTCTACAAATGTAATTGCTGCCCCCCCACTTTTGCAGGGTAGATTTATTCATTAGATATTTTCAATAAATAACTTATTCACTAAATAATCTCTTTAGTCCAGCTTCTGTGCCAAGCATTTAACCTCAAAGAATAAGGTGAGGGTGGAAGAGGCACAGGAGGACAGGATCTGTGAAAAGATGAAAAGAGTACCAAATAAGAAAGAGAAATAGGTGTGAAGAATATGGAATATCCCAGTGTTTTAGAACTTGGAGAAGTGATGAACAATGGAACGAGAGATATAAACTGGGACTTCATCATCAAGCATTGTAAGCTATGTTAAGGAGTTTAGACTTTGTATCAAAGAAAATGGAGAGTCCTTTAAAATTGAAGAGAAACGTAGGCGTTTTTCATAGCATGAGAGAGCTGCACTGTGAGATAGCGTAGCGGGCAGCCACAAGTGCCTGTTATGCCCTTAAAATGAGGCTAATTTTAATTGAGATGTGTTATAAATGTGAAATATGCACTGGATTTCAAAGATTTAAATGCAAGGAAATATAAAAAGGGATATAAAAATGTATCCCTATTAACTCTTATGTATGATAATATTTTGCATATAATGGGTTAAATAAATATTAATAGTGCCTTAAAACTATTTTAATATGACTACTAGAAAATTTAAAATTGCATATATAGCCCACATTGTATTTTAATGTATTAAAAAACTCCTGGTCTGGATGAGAGATGACAAAGGTCTACACAGAGCAAAATATATGAGGATAAAATGTAGAGAGTGGATTATTTTACATTTATTTACCATAGTAAATTTTAACCTACAGCTTGTATATCCTTGGGTAACCAAAAACACAAAAACAAAAACAAAAAGCAAAACAAAAAAACCCAAAACCAACCTGTGAGAGAGGCACTAGGGTACACAAGCTGTTTTTGTTACAACCTCCCTGCAGATCTTTCCTAAACCCTAACTGTCTAAGAAAACTCCTGGGATTAAGGGAGACATCAGTTAAGTTCTCTTATTTTTCTTTTCCTTGAGAAAACCCCTTTCTCTACAAAAGAAATGGGGCCTCTCACCTACCCTAGCCTACTTCTCTAGCAGGAAACACCTCAGGGCCACCAAATGGAAGATAATTTAAAAGACTGGTGAAAAGTTGAAGAAGAGAAAGGCCAGAGCCCAGGTAATAAACCCTTTGGCAATGGGGATGCTTCTTTTGCTCTCAATGACATTAGGAAAGAGGTCTAATAAAAGTGACAACTATGTATCACTAAAATGACTTTTGATGAACGATCTTGCTATGATCTTTGGGATATTAATCAAAAGGAGATGAAAAAATCAGGAAAGTTGCTATAACAAAATCTGTCTATTCTCATCCAAATTATATATGAGAAAACAGTTTTCTAATTGCTTACATTTGAAAAACAAATAGAAGAATAAGAAGAAAACTGATGTTGAATCCTATTTTATTCTATCCTTAAATAACATTCATCCATGGATATGTGCACTAATTGAAAAAAAAATCATTTCTCTGAGATGTGCTTCTCATAAAAATCTGTCTTTATCTCTAATTATTTGCTAATGTTAAAAAAATACATGCATGTAGTTTTGATCAATGTATGAATAATGGCTGTAATAATAATTCAATCTAGAAGAAAAACTTAACACTTAGAATTTTATGTCCCAGGAAATGGGAGTAATCTAATTTACATATGTATTTTTGTTTCAAATACATCTGATAGGTTGATCAATAAAAGACTCTGAAGCATAACCAATATATTCAGATATAATTCTGGGGGGAAGTGGGTTGGAAATACAACTTCAAGGGAAAAAAGTGACAAAGTGAGATTTCTTGCTGTTACATAAGTGCTTCTTCAGGTATTTTTAAAATGGAGAATGGTGGGTATTAAAATCACCCTAGTATTTAGATTCCATTGAATACATTTAGAAGAGTGATATAACAGTTGTACATTGAAATGTTAGTTTTTTACAATATGCTATAAGTTACATTCTTTGCAACTATTTACACTTATGATGAAAAATTGTAGATGTCAACTAAAAATGTGCAAGGGGATATGTAGCTGTTTTTCTTAATTCTCCATAGGGTGTGTGAACTAAATGGTTGGAAGACCATTGATTGAGATGATAGATTCACAGAAGGCTTGGTGACCTCTTCAGGATCTGGGGTGGAGGAAAGGGAGTCTCAGGCATTGCTATGCATGCCCCAGGAGATCAAGCCTAGTTTAGCTACAAAATCATATTGGCATTTTCTCCGGTGCAATTCTCCACAGTGAGGAATGGTGCTCTGGTCTCTGTATAGCTAAATGCCAGCAGCAATCCCTTTTTCTTCAAGACAACCAGAAGTACCTCACGTATTTCCAAGCAGTGTCTTGGACAGACGGATCCTTGCCCTGGCTGAGACACCCTAGAGGGAATAGTTACACTTCTGTTTTAGCAGATGAATTGCAGAGGCCTTAAGGAAGCTTGTGCCACAATTCTGGGCTCCAGCTTGGCTTGCCAGGTGTCTGTCAGGAGCCAGCTTATCACTCTGTTATTCCAGAACCGTAATATGACATGAGAGAGACAGCTCCATGTTTCCATCCGGAGGATAGTGGAATTATGTTCTTGAAAAGGACCTGAAGTTCAGATCATCGTTTTATTTGCACCCCAGGAAGCACACCTGCTCCAACCATCAATATTTGATGGCTATTGAAGAGAGGACAAAGCTGACATGCTGTCAAAATGTATCAAGTAAAGAACAAGAAGCAAGCTTGAACTTGCTTCGGAGTTGCCCATGGGGAGTCTGGGTAATTGGGAGATTGCCCTCTTCATCTAGACCAGGATTTGCTGTAAAGCAGCCTGCAGGAGTGAGTCTATGGGTGGGCAGGAGAGGTGGGAAAATGGGGAGAAGTTGACTCCGTGTCCTGTGAAATCTGACACAGGGAAAACATGTTTAAAATAATATGCCCAGCTTCTATGATTTCTGTTTCCAGCTTCAGCAGTGAAGGCTCATTTCATATGTTATGATGAATACAGAGACTTCTGGCCTTTTCCTCTAGATTATTTTCCCTAACATCCCTACCTACCCCTAGCTGGCTTAGGGGTCCTTCTCCTGCACTTTTAGATCATTCCCTGATTCCTTTTATAATAGCACTAGTAATACTCTTGGTTGTGGCCATTCTGATGATACAAAAGAGAAAAGAAGAGAAAAAGGCAATGTTCTATAAGGTCAGGGGGAGGTAGAGGCTGGCACAGAATTCAAAGCCTGTAACTCTCCCGTGAGCTTTTCCTCTGTGGCTTTCTCACCACTTGTCTCTATGCTCATGTTCTGTCGTTTTTGGCTATGGCTTGACACATACCCAGTCTTCACATATAATTTGTGTGTTTCCAGTGAATATAGTAACCCAACTGAGTATTTTGAAATCAAGGAGCTCGGGGCAGTAGAAGTCTTTGTTAGGACTCAGGGCTCTAGAGACTGCATTGTGAAGGAAGGGCTTATGAAGCCAACAATCCACATTTACATCACACAGATTCTGTGCCAGATGAACCCTGTACTACACAGAGGACAGTGACAAAGGGAACCCATAAGCTCGTGAGACATGATCCGTAACAGGGAAAGACAATGTATTAAAGAGCTTTATAGAATAATACGTCTACGAGTACCTAGTAGAAACTTAGCAAAAAACTATGAAAAGGTTTAAAGAGTTAAATGATTGTGAATATTTAGGAAATAAAATAGGCTTGAAGGCTACTGTACGAAAGGTTGGGGGAGTGTGCCCAGTCCATGCCTCCTTCTTGGGAAGGGCCTCCATGATTCCATTCAGGTGTGTTTGCCTCCAATGATTTTTGGCCACCATGCCACATCTTCTTGAGCACCTGATCCAAGCTAAGTGAGTGAGATTCTTCCCTTCTTCAGTACAGGAATCTAAAGAAAAACGGTGTACAAAGGATTCTGGGAACTCAAGCCATTATGCCCCAGCAGGTTCACAGGTTAAAGCCAATGTCTGTCACTGAAAACCAGTGGGAAAAAAAACCAAACAAACACAAAAAACCAACCAACCAACCAACCAAACAAACAAACAAACAGTCTGCAGAGGGAAAGGGCAAATGAAGCAGAACCAAAAAGAGTGACAGAAACGAGAGACAAGTGGCCCCAGAGGCACAGGTACATGCACACACACACACACACACACACACAGAGGTTCATGATTTGAGATGCAGTCATGCCACCTTTAAAGAGGTTGACAAACTTTTCCTGTACTTTTCAAATAAACCTCTTTTATGGCTCGGGTCATGATTCTGGGGTCCTGGGATTGAGCCCTGCATCGGGCTCCCTGCTCAGCGGGGAGTCTGCTTCTCCCACTCCCCCTGCTTGTATTCCCTCTCTTGCTGTCTCTCTGTCAAATAAATAAATAAAATCTTAAAACAAAACAAACAAAATAAAACCTCATTTGCTTGAGATTGTTTAAGGTTTTTGTTTGTTTGTTTGTTTGTTTTTCACCTCATTAGGATCCCTAGACAAGGTTGTCATGTCATTCAGATTCCTTATTTTCAGAAAAGAACCAGTCCTAAAAAAAGAAAGATAATTTATTTAAACTCTAATTAATGAGAGAATCAGGCCAGGCATACAGATCTGAATTTCCTTTGCTACCAGCTTGATTTCTGACTAAGAGGGCAATCAGCTTTGAAAGAGTTACAGATGTTGGTTCTCCTCATTCCCCATTCCAGGTCCAGACCAGTACAGTTCAACATTCTGAAGTGATGTGTAGTCATGAAGTCATTTTTTAAAAAGTATGTGTGTGTGTGTCTATATTTTCACTTACTTCATTTTAGAATCTGGCATTTATAGTCATAGGTCATAAATATCAGTTATCCTTTCATAAGCACTTCCTTCAAACTTTGGGCCAAAATCTGACTATTAAGAACCCAACTCCATGATGATCTGATCTGAGAGAGTCCTCTTCTCTCTTCTCACTGGGGCTTCTTTTATCTGTATTTTAGTCCTTTCTGTGACCCGGGTCCCAAACCGAAACAGGGACCTGAATTGCCCTCTACAGAATAGGAGCCCCTAAGCTAACTGGATCTCTCACGGATGTGAACAACCAAGTCTGTCCTGGGAGTCTGCAATCTGGCACCTGCTCTTGCTCAGACCAGGGTTTCCATGGCTTCTTAGAAAATCTCTAGTCAAATACCTAGAATATCTAGGATATCTCTAGTCAAATATTCTCTGCGGGGCTTTTAATCTCTTTCTGACTTTTCTTAGCTACTCCAGATCTTCTGTTGATCTGGGTCCTGTGTCAGAAGATGCTTCACTCCAGCACCTTCAAATCCCATTCATTCCAGTCTTTCCGCCATTCTTCACCCAAAACATCCCACCCTTAATGAGTACTGTCATCCACTTTCTCCACACACACACCTCAGGACAGAAGTCCAGCTGTTCAGAACACCCATGTATTCTTAAGGCTTCTGCTCTCAGTTGAGTCTTTGGCAACACCCATCAGTCCTTTTCCCTATGCTTATTAGTACTTGATTTTATTCCAATCTGTTTTAACTCAGTTCCAGAAGATGACTTAAGCCTCTTACTTCACTGGGGATACCTGAGGACCCGATACCCCATTTGCTTCATTTCCCTACTAATACCTCACCCCTACCACACTATCTATACCCATACTTTGTGCTCTCTCCAAGCCCAGAAGACAAATAAGTATTCTTCTACACAGAACAGCTCATTTATCCAAAATATTTTAATAATTTCAAGCCTCTAGGGTAATTTTAGACTCTTCTTGCCTATTGATTCACTTGCCGGAGGCTATAGCAAACTCAAACCTCTTGTAGCTGGTCTCCATCCATTCCTGAGAATGAAGCCCAATGCCCTAAGGCAACAGTTGTATCTAAGGAACTATCATTTGCTCCCACGCATCTAAACTGAAAGTATATTTCTAGACTACCCATGACCAGATCCCCATCAATAGAGGGCTCTCCAAGAAAACAAAACAAGACAAAACAACCTTTACTTGGAGCATTTGTCAGTTCCCATGATAAAAATATTCCTAGCATGGCTGATTTCAAGCTCTCAATATAATATCACTGAACATGGAGCTGGGAAGAGACATGCAACAGCACACTCTTATAGTAGTTTCATCATTACAGATATGAGACAAAAATAACCTTGAGATCGCAGATAATAGGAAAATTGAGTAAAATAATTAGAAAATAAGATTTGAATATTCATTACCTCTGTTTTAAAATTATTTACTTTAAGTTTATATCATTCAATTTTTAGTAACGGCTACACTTAACAACTGGCTTGTAAAATTCTAAAAATGTAATAATCAGTTCTCACAAGGCAGTACTAGCAGCTCTAGCTGCACCACTGTATACCGCGGTGCACTCTGCTCTTCTTGAAACCTAATGCTGCTATAAACACTGTATTTCTACCACGTCCAAAGTCCCTTCATATCTCCCTAATGACATCTCTTCCCTGACTCTTTCTCTTCTCTCCATCTAAGGAAACTGGTGTTACTCAAAGTTCTATACTCAGTCAACTGACTGTGTCACATTGTACACACTTATTGATACCACTTCTTTATTACATTTTTTTCCAACTTGGCTATTAATATCATCATCCACCCAGACAACTGAGACACACCACTGTAAATCATCCTCAAATCTTTCTTCACATTCCACAATCGCATTCGATGTGGTTTACATCCTAACTATATCACGTGCCCTTTGTCTTTGTCATTCTGTCGACCACTGTCCTGATCGTGGGGCTAACCTTACTAAAAGAGTTTCCAAATGGATCCAGTTTTCCCAATTCTTGTCCATCCTTCTCAGCAGCTGCTGTATTGATTTAGTAAATTTCGTATATAATCATTACATTCCTTGATTGAATCCTTTCAATGGCTCCTCATTTCCCACTGGATAACTATATTGCAAAATAAATTATTTCTTTATTTGGCCTCTGCTTGACCTCACCAGTCTCACGTTTTACCACTTCCTGCTTTATTTACTTTTCACACTCTACCAATATCAAAGTGCTAATAACTAACTCCATAACCAGCTCTTCCATTCCTCTGTGATTTAACTTGAACTATACCTCTTTGTTGGAATAACTTGCCCCTTCTCAGCCCTCATCTGAGCATCTCTGTATCCACTCTTAAATCACAGAGATAGCACATCTCTTTTAGGAAGATATTACTAATCTCTTATAATGGTCTAAGTATCTGGATCCACCATGAAAATGAGCCATTCACATCTCCAGCTCTGGAGAGCTTGCTTGAATGATGGCCACAGCTTCTGCCCCTTTGGATTCACAGGTGCATTCCTGTCAAGGTCATGCTTTGTGCAGGTTGCTCCCAGCCAGAGACAGAACACATATGGGGTATAGTGGCCGGCCTATTCTAACAAAAAGTAGGACTCTTACACTGAAAGCCTTTGGTTTGAGGATTCCCTGTGGTCCTGAATGAACTTTTTAAGAATTCAGATGCAATAAGAGATGCTTCCTTTCTCTCTCCTTCCACGGGCATCAGACCTGCATCCTGATCTAAAGCTTTATCCCAGTCCTCCCTCAATATATCTCCTGTATGTCTAATGCTGTCTTGATTCCTGATTCTCTGAAAGTTCTAAATAATGCAGTTCTCTGCCCTTCTACCAATTTCTATCAATTATCCAACAAACTATTTTAATATTCTCTTTGTCTGTGGTATGGATATGTGCACACACATACATACACACATCCCCTATGAGAGTGTACAATCTTGAAGGCAGAAGCTCTAGTATTCATCTTTATATTAAAGCATCTAGACACATCCTAGTTGATCAGTAAATGTGCACTGAATGGATAAATAAATCTGATGAAAATTTCTGTTCTGTAAAAAAAAAATAGGTGCTATGTGATTCGCACAGTAATTTACTGTGCTAGAGTTTTTCCGAGCATGAAAATATGTGATATGTCAGAAGTATGGCAATTTCATAAAAGGTATTAAACCACTATATCACCATTTCAACTTAATTGCAGTGTATAAAATAACTTCAGCTCTGAATTCAGAAGCAGTCAACATAAAAGAGTGACTTAAAATATTTTTCACAAGTCTGTGTCATATAGAAAGTAACTTATTTCTTCTAAAATTGATCTTGAATAAATGCTAGTTACAATTATCCCAAGGAACTTTGGGGAAGAATAAATGAAAATGGAAAATACTTTCACTTAGGAACTCCACAAATACACAGTAAGAAAGCTTTAGAAAGCTGCATACAAATACAGGGAAACTTCCCTTCAAGTATACCTGTTTCACTTCACATGTTATCAAGTGATATGTATTGAGTGTTTGTGTTCTAGGTTTTATTTGAAACATGGAGGTGGCATATGCCTACATAGTTTGAGAAAATTCTTGAGAGTCTTTTGAAATAAAGTGATCATTTTTTGTGACTTCATGTTTCTACTCTCCCTCTATTTAAAAAAAAATACCTAAATAGCTTTAAGGACATATACTTAAAACATATTCTCAAAAAGTGAAAACCAGGGGTGCCTGGGTGGCTCAGTGGGTTAAAGCCTCTGCCTTCAGCTCAGGTCATGATCCCAGGCTCTTGGGATTGAGCCCTGCATCTGGCTCTCTGCTCAGCAAGGAGCCTGTTTCCCTTCCTCTCTCTCTGCCTGCCTCTCTGCCTACTTGTGATCTCTGTCTGTCAAATAAATAAATAAAATATTTTAAAAAATGGAAAACCATATGGATAAACTGTTTATTTGCTCATGGAAGGATGGGCTTCTGAATAAAAGATAGGGAGAAAAGTCACTGGCATACTTTTCTTACTAAATAGATTTCAAATCTGGCAGGGAGGAGGGTTACTGCTCTTCTTTTATTTTTATTTTTATTTGTGTGTGTGTGTGTGTGTTTTAATTATTGAGGTAAAGAAGAGAAGAAAGAGAGTCTTGCAAATTTATAATCCTGAATGCATAGGACAACAGAAAATTAAGCCTAAAAGGAAACTCTTTGGTCACACTATTTGCAAACAAACAAACAAAAAAGATCCAGAAACATATAGTTACTTGCTCAAGAATACTTAGTTAAGTTCAAGATAGAGCTAGGATTTTAATGTATTAGTTGACTGATTGTCTGATTTATTCATTTATGTTTTCTTGCACTCATGTAAATATCTGTGGAACACTGGGGATATCCTAAGTGTTTTGATAATTGTGAGAACATAAAGAATTGCTACATAATGACAGAAGTGAATAGGCTGGAAGCAAGAATTAAGTGCTTTAGGGACACTCATGGGGAAACAACTTACTCTTTTAGAAGGCTTTAGAAAATGTATTTATAAACTGCTTACCCTGATCTTTTGACTTTCTTCTTCCTACGGAAATGCCTCTCCATAAAGCTTTTCGGTTCTCTGATTAGGTGTATCCTCTTGGAGGACACTCCAAAAAGCAGGATCTTTCCTGATTTCTTGTGAAAAATAATGGGCTTGTCCTGACCTATCCCAGATTTAGAAGAGTATTAGCATGCCTCCTCACTGGAGTGAAATGTGTGTGCTAAGGCACTCAAATGGAAGACAAGAGAGAAGCTTCTAGAATTATATACAATATTGATTTCCAACATCTTTACACATCTCAATTTTAATAGTTGTTTGGGTGAGTGTGTTGTGTGTGTGTGCACCTGGTTTAAGAACTTAATTATGCTTGGATCATTTATAGACAGAAAGAAAGAAAACTAGACCCAAGAAATGTATTTGACAAAAAGCAGAGGATATGATTTATGCAAGTCCAAAATTCCAATCAATAACACTACTAGTAGCTTTCCTTAATATTCTTTAATGAGGTCAAGGGTGGCTATGACCAAAGGGCCAGTATTTGCTAGGTGGAAAAAGTTTCTTTACACAGATACATGTGGAATTGTTATATTCAAGATCCCCAGTACTGAGTAGCTCCCAGTCTTTCATAATAAAAATTCTCCTTTTATAAGCCGAGAGGCGTTTGCCACGTCTGTCTTCCTACTCTTTGCTCTTTACTGAATGTCTTGATGTTCCCTAAATGTGCTGGGCTATTTCTCACTTCTGGAATGAAATATTTTCTTTTCTTTTCCTGAAATACCTTTTGCTTCTTTTTATCTCGGTACTAACTATTCACTTGCAGCTCACATCTCTCAGGAAACTTCATGATTCTTTAGGCTTTTCCCATGTGCTTGTGTCTTCTGAAACTATTCAAAATGCATTAAAACTGCCTGTTTACTTTGCCTCTTCAACCCACACTGGCAAATGCAAGCCGCATATGTAATTTTATAATTTCTATTAAAAAAGGAAAAAAGAAACTGATGAAGTGAATTTTAGTAATATATCTTACTTAACTAATACCATATGAACATGTAACCAATATAAAACTTGTTAATAAGGTATGTTACCCTCTTTTTTTTTTGTACAGTCTTCAAAATGCAGTGTGTTTTACACTTACAGCAAGTCTCAATTGAAACTAGCAACATTTCAATTGTTCAACATGCTACCATAGTGGGTAGCACAGTTATAGAGCCTAACTTCCTTAAGGACAAGAATTCCGTTTTTTGGGGGGTATTACATCCTTAAAACCTAATACAATTTATCACAGGATTATTGCAATACAGAGAGTTACTATTTAACATGGTGGTTGAGAACTCTGTGTCCAGACAGACCTGAGAAAGTAGCCCTGCCATTATTATCTTTCTAGCCTTGGGCAAGTTCCCTAATCTTTGAGAACATTCTAAACTTTACCTTTCTAACTTTTCTTTATCAGTGGAGCCACCATCTATAGCAAAGATCGCATTATAGTGATTAAAGACAAAACACATATAAAGTATCATGGAAGAACTCATGTGGCATGGTATAATTACTGAATGCTTAATTAATAATATTCAATTGAATAATTTGAGGTATTGTATCATTTTTCTAATTTCTACTTCAGTCCCTGAAAATTAATTATTAATTAAAAATTAAACGAGTTACATGGATCAATATAAATTGAGAAAAATAACCATCTATCATTGCATTTGGAGAACATGCATACGTAAATACTCACCCAAAATTGAGGTATATTTTTGGTTTGGTATGGCTTATAGAACAGCTATACTCAAAGTTCACTTTTTTGTTCCTTGAAAATGAGGGCTCCCTGTTAAAGCCACTTCCCATAAATGGCACTCCTATTCTAGAACTGAAAATGAGATATAGAGACAGAGTGTGTTACTGTCCATCTGGACAGCTGCAGCATACATATTATGTATTTATAGGTAGAGAAAAACAATAGTCATTTCAAATAAGAGCTATATAAGAGAAGTTACAAAGTCAAATGCTGTGAATTACTGTATGTGTTGGTTTGGGGTTAAATTCTCACTGCTCTGGGGCTGTGCCAGCGTCAGCAGGAGCCAGATTTGTTTCCTTAATAATACACTCACACAGGCACATAGGTGCGTACACACACACGCACACACATGTGTAGGTGCACACATGCATGCACACACATGTGTACACACACGTACATGCCCACACACGCACAGGCACATGCACTAACATTAACACTACAGCTGTTTCTTAAGCATTCACTGCTTGACAGACACTGTTGCAGATGCATAATAGGTTATCTTTTACTCTCATGAGACTTTCAAACAAAGTCTGCTTGTATTCATTTTACAGAAAAGAAACTAGAATGAGACATATAAAGTCATTGTTCCAGTTTAAGCCAATAAGCTAATAAGAAGCAGAACTGGAATCCGAATCCAGACTTTCTAATGCCTAGAGCTATTTTTACTTGGTAGGGGGTGATTCTTTGATTTCTAAGGTTTAGTAATTTTGATATCTATTTTGAAGGATTAGAGTGAAGTTAGCACTTAACATGCCTAGAAAAAATGGAACAAGTTAAGCGAAGTCTACTCCTTTTCCACTTTCATTTTGTTTTGTTTGTTGGTTTTCAATTTGAGAGAGAGAGAGAGAGAGAGAACATGAGTGATGGGGAGTAGACGGAAGGGAGAAGCAGGTTCCCCACTGAGCAGGGAGCCTGATGCAGGCTCGATCCCAGAACCCTGGAATCATGACCTAAGCTGAAGGCAGAAACTTAACTGACTGAGCCACCCAGGATTCCCACCCTCTTTCATTCTGAAGATAAGAGAACCAGCCACTGAGGTTACTTAACTTGCACAGGGTCACACAGCTATGTGTGGGCCATGCCTTCTGACCCTTTCCACAACCACACCAAGCATGGAGGATAGGGAAATAAAATCTCCTATGCTGACCTAGCAGGTTTTTGAAAGTAGAAAGGCAGACAGGCCTCTGCCACTCTGAGCAATGCAAGGCTCTACTCACTGTCTAGTGAGGGCGCTTGAGCAGAGGACAGTAAAATGCAGGCAGGAGGGCCCAGGGGCAGAACCATTTCTTTAAAAGCCTACCTGAAATTTCCTCACCTAATAACTTCAGTCTGTAGCATGATTGTGTTGCATGTAGTATTTGTAAAATACTTGGAAAGCATCAGAGTCTAAAAAGAAATAGATTTAAAAAGACTCATCATGTTGAAGAGGGATTAGGCTTATACTAATGTATAGTTACGTTATGTTATGTTAATGTAATGTTAGTGTATAACATAACATTTTTGAAAACAAAACAAAAAGGGATTGGTAGAAAGAGAGGGTCTTTAAAATAAGGTAAAGTGAAATTTCAGACGAATACTTCTATAACCATTTTGTTATGTAATGTCTGTCTACAGGGTGCTTCGTCTATCAACTTTCTTCAGAAAAGTGTCCCATCGCAGCCCACCCTTCTGCATAGACATGGTGACCAGTGGCTGGTCTGTGGGGCAACAAGTGTCTTTAGCTGAGATTCTAAATGGAGGCAGAACGCCCTTGAGGCTCAAAGGAACAAAACTTGGGAACACACATATTCTAACATTTAAAGAACGTAAATCTGCGATGTAAGAAAAGACTTGAACCAACTACCTGAAAAAAGAAAAGAAGAACAAATGAAAATAATGGTACAGTGTGCTTGTTCTGTGAAAGCCTGCACTAACCTACTAATTCCCTTCTTTGTTCAAGCTAGACCTAGTGGGGTTTCCTCCTCTTTCAACTAAAGTTCTAGCTACTATAGTGAATCCTTCTGTGATGAAATTAAAGAAGAAAAGAAAAAAAGAAGGAAGAAGAGGGTAGCAGAGGGAGGAGGAGAAGCCACAGTTCTTATATTTGGTAGGCACAGCTTGAAGGTTGATACATCAGAGACACGTGACACACACACAAATACAAGCACACAGTCATACACACAATTATGAATTATGTATTTAATTTTGGTACTCTTCAAGCACTGACTCTTATTTAAGGAAAATACTACTTTTGCTGAGATGGAGTCTAATATCCTGATTTTACAAATCACGAGACTGAGACTTCACATAGATCAGGCATTATACTCAAAGCCACAAAATCAGCTGGTAGCGGAGCAAAGGCTTTGACTCAGGTCCTTTGAGCCCTCAGCCCAAGTTCTCTCCTGTTTCTCTTTGAGTCAGCAGTCCCTAAACAACATTTGAGAAAAACTGGATGGCCCTCCACAGGCATGTGGGAAAGGGGACTTCTTCCAGGTGTGATGGTTGGAACTGAATGACAGGTCACCCCTCTTCTCCATCTATGTCCACAGGAGACATGGAGCCCTTGACTCTGTACTGAAATCTACACTGGAATTAAGCTTCCGGCTGCAAACTTTGAACAGTAATTGGTATTATAAGCAGGAAGCATAACAATGAAAGGCACTTAAACCTCCTGTTGTTAAGAATCTTTAGGTCAATAGCAGCATTTTAAAATCAATTTGAGGGTTTGCTGGAAGATACAGAAGAGAAACTACAATCAACGTAATAAGGTTAGATAACCCTAGTCATGTTAATAGCTACCTAAAACTTGACATCAATCCATTACATTGATTCTCACAGTTTGAAAAAAAAAAAAAGAAAAAGAAAAAAATTAGGAAGGACAGGCATAATACATAATCTCACTGAAGCATCAAATTAGTATAAATAATGATTAAGAATAATTGCTGCTGTTATTGGAGAACACGTTGAAAATGAGGTTTCCAAGATATCCGCTGACAATGAGGAGAGGCTTTGGCAGTTTCGGAATTCAGAGAAGGGGAAGATTAATTGGTGTTGCAAAAGTACACCTGTGATAGGGAAACCAAAACTCACAGAGCTGGATAGAGGGTAAGGTTCCTCCTTACCAGGGAGGAGCTGCTTCCTCATAAGTGCTGGGAGGAGTGGCGCCACCTAGTGCTTGGCACTGTGCGGGGCATGCCAGGGGATACAAAGATGAGATGCCCCTGATACAAAGATGGTGTGATGATAAACAGAAAGATGGACTTGAAGTCAAAATCCTGTGTTTGCATCCTAACCCAACAGTTACAAGCTCTGAGTCTTTTGTAATCTCCTCTCAATCTCAGTTTCCTTACCTGTCCAAAGGAATCATAATGTCTACTTCCAGAATTGTAAGGGGAACCACATAACTTGTGTATAATGATCCCACCAAATGGCACAGAAAATTTAGGGGTTTTTTGTGGAGGATAAGTGAATTTCTCAGAGCCAAATAACCGGTCAGTGGAGAATCCAGGTTTCAAACCCATTTTATCCTGATCCTGGAGTCCAAGTCCCTAAACACTAGGCACACTTTGCTCATACATGTAATTACATCCATAATCCAGGGGCTCCAAACACAGTGTATGCCATGGACACCTCTGTTACCCTCTTATCCCTACACATCTACATTCTGAAAGCCTGAGTTTTTAAGCTACAGATACCATGAGATTAACTGAGTAAAATTTACTGAGTGAATAAAATTTTAGCCAGAAGGCAATAAAGCAAATTGTCAATGAGACTGTCATAGATAAATGTGTGACATTCATCTAGCTATTGTAAATACTGACGAATACCTTGGGCCCATCATGAAACTAAGTCACGTGGGGGCAAGATCCGTGCATGATTTTGCTTACCTTTGTATTCCCTATACCTAGCACTGGGGTAGTACTCAATAAAAACTTGCTGAATGAACGAATATATTAAAGAAGAGATAAACAAGCATCCCTTTAAGAGTTTTGCAAAACCCTGGGTTGATTACTACATTAGCTACTTAACCTGCCT
>PISX010030112.1:0-19144 GCA_004024625.1 Mellivora capensis | reverse complement strand
ACTGGAGTAGGCCGAAGAGTGAATACCAGCAAAATTGCAGATAAGATGTTCTGAGGAAACCCCTGATGTAAAACACCTAGAAATACTAGATAGAAGAGCAACAATAATGTTGTTTGCACAAGTGAGCCCACAAGTAAGTAGGAGAAATCCCTGCGGGCCAAAAGGGAATTGGAAATCAGAGCTGTAGGTGGTTGCTGATATCATTGCTGTTCCCGAGAGCGTTTGCTGATTTTGATGACTTTAATCACTGTGGCAGGGCTGGAGGGAAAAAAATCCCTGCAGTCACACAAGTGGAATGGTGTTTCTGAGAACCCACAGAAAGCCATAGACTTTAACTTTATGATTATTGTGAGAGTGGAATTGAAAGTATTATATCATATACTGGATCATATACTGGGTCACAAATCAGGACTCAGCCGATACCAAAAGACTGAGATTATTCCCTGCATATTCTCAGATCACAATGCTTTGAAACTGGAGCTCAACCACAAGGAAAAGTTTGGAAGGTATTCAAACACCTGGAAGCTAAAGACCACCTTGCTTAAGAATGCGCGGATCAACCAGGAGATCAAAGAAGAACTTAAACAATTCATGGAAACCAATGAGAATGAAGACACATCGGTCCAAAACCTATGGGATACAGCAAAGGCGGTCCTAAGGGGGAAAAAAATAAACTTTTTAAGTAGTTCTGGGTTGATAGCTCTTTTGGGTGATTGGCAGAAGCAAACACCTATCATCCTTCACTAAATGCAGCTTCAATCCAGGCTTCACAATTTCCTCAGAAAAAACTTCAAGAGGAGTGCCTGGGTGGCTTGGTTGGTTGGGTGGCTGCCTTCGGCTCAGGTCGTGATCTCAGGGTCCTGGGATGGAGCCCCGAGACAGGCTCCCTGCTCAGTGGGGAGCTTGATTCCCCAACCCCCCCGCCTGCTGCTCTGCCTACTTGTGATCTCTGTCTGTCAAATCAATCAATCTATCTATCTATCTTTAAAAAAAAGAAAAAGAAAAAACTTCAAGAAAACATGAACTGGGAATCCAGATTACAAAATTCATGAGAAATATGTTACCATGAGTGAGACTTAGAAGTAAATATCCCTAAATGTTTACAATGTTTAAATAAAGAATGGACTCTCTCCTAAGTGTAAGAAAGGAACAAGATGCAGTAAGAGATGAGGCAGGTTAGGATATATAAAACAGAACTTTGAAAGATGAAGATTACAATAATTGAAATAAAGTAGAGATTGTTGGAATAAGAGATCGAATTGCAGAAATTGTCACAAAGATGTGAAAAACATGGAGGAGCAGTTAAGAGGCATTAGAATGAGAAAGCCTGATCTGTCTAGTTGGAGTTGCCTAAGAGATTAGAAATCAAGGGGCAGAAGCAATTGGCAAGACCTGAATGAGAATTTTCCAGAATCGGTAAAGGGCATAATTCTCTATTTCAGAAAGCACAGAAAATCCCAACCAAGAAAAATAAATGTATTAGAAAAGAAGAAAGAGATTCACAGACATGTACCCCTGGGGATAAAAATACATTATATGTTTATAAAAAAAAATAAAAAAAAAAAGAAAAGAAGAAAGGGTGGCAATTAATGGGCTAAGAATTTAGGAAGTTAGAAAAAGGACAGAATAAACTCAATAAATAGTAAAGAAGAAAAAAATACAGTGGAAAAGACACTGAAAGAGAAAATAAACAGAATAAAGAGAACTAATATTAAGGTAAATCAGCTTCTGGCCAGTTTGATAACACAGAGAGAAAGAGAGAGAGAAAGACAAAGAAGGAGGGAGGGAGGAAAGAAAGAACACAATTAACAATGAAAAATGGGAACTACTTTAAATGTGTCAGTGTCTGATAAGCTAAAAGGAGAGAAGAGATCAAGGCTATGTGTAAGTGATTCAAGTACAGATGTCAAAGCAGACTTATGGTTCTGTTTCCTTGAAAGCAGTAAAGTTAAGATAGATTTGGACTACTGTGTCCTAAAAACCCTTCCCTTATCTGAAACTATTTGCCTGGGTCCTAAATAGAGACTGCTTATCTGTGTCAAAGTGACTTAGATCCTCCAGGAAAGAGTGGGGTATTTTTTTCTTACCGATAAAATTTCAAAAGCAGTCTTTGATAATTTATGATTTTAAAGTAAAATGTTTCTCAGTGGATGGGAAAGCAACAGTCATTGAAGAAAAGGAGTTGTTATGACATTTTATAGCTACAGCATGTCCTTGGGAGAAATACTGCTTCCTATTAAATTTGCAGCTGGCTTTATCTGGGTCTTATATTCCTGTCTTATGAATGACAGGGCAGATTTATCATGTCCAAGTGTTTTTTTTTTTTTTTCTCTTCACTTTTCTGCACAAATCTGGTCTCAGGGGCTCTGCTCAACATTTGAAATTTCAAGGAGAATTGAGGAAATGGTAGAATATCAAATATAGTGTTTTAAAAAAGAAACTAGTGAACTTGATGTTGCTTGTCAGTAATCTTAGATTAGAAATTCATTGATATCCTTTTGTTACAGGGCTTTTAAAATTGGTAGATTAGGAAAATTATTCCTCATCTTTGTAAGGTGCTTCCAAATGTACAAATTGTTTTAATTTTTATGATCTCATTTGATTCTCACTATGAACTTATTAATTTTCATACTAGGAATTGAGGCTAAGAAATGTAAGGAACTTGCTCAGGGTCATGTAGCAGATTTATCTGTCTCAATTTATCCATTGGTCAGGGCTGCCTCCAAGTTGAAAGAATTCCTAGAATAATTAGACATTTGGGAAGACATTTGCAAGGAGGGGCATTTATATAAGTTTGGGGAATAATTGTTTTTGTTTGTTTGTTTAGTTTATCTCAAGATCATTCTTTTCCCCTCCCCATTTTTATTGATAACTCTAATTTCAGTTAAAGTTCCAAAATGAAGATTCCTAAGCACTGTCTGATCCTTGGGATTTAACCATGTTCATAGTTTTGTTTGAGAAGTTTTAAGTTTCAAATTTTTACATGCGTACTTAGGGTCAATCATTACATAATAAACATCCTAGTAATAAATAACAAAATTTGTTTTAGTTTTCTAAGGCTGCTGGAACAAATGACACAGTTGGGTAACTTGAGCAACCGAAATTAGTTTTCTCACAAATCTGGAGAGTAGAAGTCCAAGATCAAGGTGTTAGCAGAGATGGTTTCTTCTGAACCTTTCTTCTTGGCTTGCATATGGCTGTCTTCTGTCTTGGTTTTTAAAGTCTTTCTCCTGACTGTGTCTGTCTTAATCTCCTTGTCTAGGACACCAGTCATATTGGATTAGGGCCCACCCTGATGGCCTCATTTAACTTAAATACCTCTTTATTATCAAATATAATCATTTTGAGGTACTGGGAGTCAGGGACTTCAAAATAAGAATTTTGGTGTGGAGGAGACACAGTTTAGCCGATAACAAATGTATTGTTCATTATATTTCTGGAGTTTATTAGAGTTATTGTAGTTTAGTACAGTTTCTAAAACTTAGTATTTGTTGAATAAAAAAACTTAAATTATCAGGATGGGAGAAGTTTGAAGACTTAAAATCATCACAAACATAAGACTTAATAGAAGCCAACATACTGTCAGTTAGTGGGACTCATTCTCCCCATAGGGCTGATAGCTTAAGATGATCTTCAAATTTTGGGGATAACAATTTCTGACTTTAGCCATTCATTCTTTTATTCTGCTGAATTGGTGTGTTGTCAAAATTGTAACCATTTTGGGGTGCCTGGGTGGCTCAGTGGGTTAAAGCCTCTGCCTTTGGCTTGGGTCATGATCTCAGGGTCCTGGGATCGAGCCCTGCATCGGGCTCTCTCCTCAGCAGCGAGCCTGCTTCCTCCTCTCTCCCTGCCTGCCTCTCTGCCTACTTGTGATCTCTGTCAAATAAATAAATAAAATCTTTAATAAAAATTGTAACCATTTTACTTAGCAAAGTTAAATTACTTGAAATAAAAAAAAACAAAGGGACAGATTTCTCATATGAATAGTTAAATTTAGAAGCCAATTTAGTTACACATAAAAGATTAAGTGGAATAGCTACTTACTGATAATTTGACTTTTTATACAACCAATGCACATTCTGTTTTCTCTTTCTAAATAATGTAAAATAATTCTGATTCATTAGACTAAAAGGTTTTGTTAAAATGGTAGAATATATTTTTCTTTAATATAAAAATGTTTTTAATTAAAACTTTATCATTTAAAAATAAATTCATATTCTAAGGGGGCCTGGGAGGCTCAGTCAGTTAAGCATCTGCCTTTGGCTTAGATCATGATCCCCGAGTCCTGGAATTGAACCCCAAGTCAGGCTCCATGCTCAGCAGAGAGTCTGCTTCTCCCTCTGCCTCTGCCCTTCCCCCCAATGCCTGTTTGTGCTCTCTCTTACTTGCTCTGTCTCTCCATTTCTAGTTCATCTTTGTGTACGGTGTAAGAGAATGGTCGAGTTTCATTCTTCTACTTGCTCTGTCTCTCAAAAAAAAAACAAACCAAAAAAACTTAAAAAAATAAATTTTATATTATGAATTTGAAAAGGGTATATATATATATATAAGGCAATAGAAATACTTGTATAATACCATAATGATGGATACGTATCATTGCACATTTGTACAACACCAAGTATGAACAGTAATGTAAACTATGGACTTTGGGTAATTATAATGTGTCAATATAGGTTCTTCAGTGGTAACAAATGGACCATTTTAGTGGAGGATTTTGATAGTGGGAGAAGTTATGCATGTGTGGGGGCAAGAGGTGCATGGGAAATCCCTGTACCTACCTCTCTCTCAACTGCTATGAATATTAAATTGCTCTTAAAAAAGAAAGTATGGATTAAAAATATGAATATTCATATGCACACACATACACCTATATACCTCTTCCCCCCAAACTGGAGGTGACACTGAGTAATGTCTTTTGCAAGGTGGATCTAATTGGGACATAGAGAGTTAGCATGGGTGTTAGAGTTAGAAACATGTGGGTTTGCACTGTCCTTCTGTTATTCGTGCTGTATCATTTAGTTAAGTATTTCAGCCTTATAAGACTAAAATGTGAAAAATAGTATGCTGTCTTACAGAATTGAAGTGAGGATTAAGTGTTTGTAAAGTGACTAGAATGTGTAACAACTCAATAATTTACTAAATGAAGCTATTACTATGACTATTATTTAACAAATTAATTTTCATGAGGATCTCAAAAGCTTATCTTTATTATCATAAGAGTTTTTTTAAAGTATGAGCAACATTTTGCAGTTACAAAAGTAAAGTCCCATTTATTTTCCTTAGAAATATATAACAAAATAATTTCCTTCAAACTTAACAAATGACACTATTTATTATGCTATTTAACAGCACTTATTTTGGATTTGATCTGTAAGTATGATTGCAGTACAGTGTGCACTTTGTGGAGTCATGTTAGCTCTATCAGCCTTGAACTGCCTAATGGAGTTAAAAGATCTTGAAATGTTCTCAAATATTTTGTCTTTAACGTTGTCTCACTTTAAAGATTTCATTTATTCATTTATTTTAGAAAGGGAGAGTGCAAGAGTGTGAGTGGAAAGAGGAGCAGAGGAAGAGGGAGAGAGAGAGGAGGGGAGAGGGACAAGCAGACTCAGTGCTGAGTATGGAGCCCCAGGTGGGCCTTGATCCCATGACTCTGAGATTGCAACCTGAGCCGAAATCAAGAGTCAGCTGCCCAACCAACGGAGACACTCAGGAACCCCAGTATGTCTCAATGTCTCAGTTTATTCCAAAACTGTGGAAAGAGCTGAGATGTCCATGGACAGATGAATGAATAATGAAGATGTGATATATATATATCACATCTATATATATATATATATAGATAGATATATATATCTATCTATATATATATATAGATGTGATATATATATATATTACTCAGCCATCAGAAAGGATGAATACTTACCATTTACATAGACATGGATGGAACCTGGAGGATATTATGCTGAATGAAATAAGTCAGTTAGAGAAAGACAGTTATCATATGGTTTCACTCATATGTGGGATATAAGAAACAGAGCAGAGGACCATAGGGGAAGGAAGGGAAAACAGAATGGGAAGTTATTAGAGAGGGAGAAAAACCATGAGAGACTCTTAACTACAGAAAATAACTGAGGGTTGCTGAAGGGGAGGTGGGTAGGGAAATGGGGTTACTGGGGGATGGGTATTAAGGAGGGCATATGATGTGATGAACACTGGGTGTTTTATGCAACTGATAAATTATTGAACACTACATTGGAAACTAATGATATAGTATATGTTGGCTAGTTGAATTTAAATAAAATATAAAAGTAACTCAAAAACACTATTCCAATATTTTATTTTTGAAACTGATAAATTCAGAGTATTATCATTTATAATATAAAATTTGTTCTTTTTTTAAATGGGTAAGGGATCCTTTAAAATACAAAGCCACAAGTTATATTATAAGGGATGGGTTTTAGAAGCAGCAAATCTGCGTGGCTTTAGTAAAATTGTTGAATATCTCTGTGCTCATTTGTACAATGGATACAGTGTACCCGATTACATAGAGTCTTCAAGATACTGAATTCCTCAACAGCATGCTGTTTAATACATTGCATGTTCAGAGTTTGCTGGGGTACAGGTAGAGGTTAGTCTATCATTATTTGAGCGTATATTTATTACTTGGATTTATGTCTTATCTGTTCTTTTCCTTTGCTTATGAATCTCTTTTTCAATCTGCATTTTTGTTGATTTTCACTGTATTTTTTATGTGAATTTCATTTTCTTTAATACCTTATCTTTGGTAACTTTAAAATTTTTATTACATTGGTTTTTATGCTTTTAATCTCTTTTACGTTACCCTGATTTATTGTGACTCTTAATTTTCTCTTTATGTCTTTATTTAAAGTTTTTGATTTTTGTTTGATTTAAAAAACTCTCATGTCCAGATTTCGCTTTTATTTTTTCAAGTTTTCCCACTTTATTCTCATACACTTTTTTTTCTAAACATTGAATTTCTATCATGTATTTACCTTTTCTTTTTATATTTTATCTGATTTTGTGATTTATTAAGTATAATTAAGCATGGGTTTAGGATGGTAGGATGAAGAAACTGCACAAAGAAGAGAAATGTTCACAATGCGCCTTTCTCTTGGTGGTCCCTATTGTTGTTCCATGGCTCTCCTGCAGATATTTTATCATTTTCAAAGGGGGCTTCTGAAAAGTACTGCTCCATGTGATTCAGTAGGTTCAGGTGGCTCATCAGAAACAGAGATCTACTTTCCTCCCTGCAGGAGTTACTCTTCCCATGCAGAAGGTACACTTGATTTTCTGTAGTAGCCACTTTCCAACATCCCACATACTCTGGACTGCTCACTGGGAATTGGACATTGTGAAATCCTAGCTATGTGATATACATAAGCATTAGATTTTGAGGAAGCATGCTGTCATCTAGAAGGAGATCGTAGGCAGAAGGTGATTTCCTGGAAAACATCTCTGGTATGACCTTCATGAAAAACCTACTGGAAAGGGACACAACACCCAACTTTTAACAATATTTGGGCCTTGACTTTAAACAAGTATGCTTCTGATACATGTATAAGAAAGAAACTGACTTTCTCACAAGAACTGCACTTGCTAGACTCATTGATGGCCTCCATGTTGTCAAATCAAATGTATATTTGTTGATTCTCACCTAACTTGTATCCTCAGAAACATTTAGAAGGTTGACAGTTTCCTGTTTCTTCACTTTCTTCTCTTGATTTACAACATTTTTTTTTCCTGGATTTTCTCCTACCGTACAGGTTTGTTCTTAGTCCCCTGGGCAGATTCCTGCTCTTCTACTTTGTTTCCAAATATTGATGATCCTGGTCTTGGTATTCTATTCTCTGGAGACTTCTCCCTGCTGAGTGCATATGTTGTCATGAGTTACAATTTTGCTTATAGATTGATAATGTCTCAGATTTTATTTGTAGCCAAACCTTTTCTCTGAATTTATTCATTCAAGAAAAAAATGTTTGAGACCTTCTTATACACATATTGATCAGGCAGGGTGAACAATATTTACAGGATTTCTCGTAGAACTTGTATTTTAGTGGGTAAAGAGAGACAATAAAAATAAATATATAAAATGTCAAGTAGTGATAAGGGTTACAGAGAATAAAGCAGGGAAGGATGAGAGAGAATGCCAGGATGAGAGGAACATTGCAATTTTAAATAGGATGGTTTGGGAAAGTCTTACTCTGAAAGGAAATCTTTGAGCAGAGACCTAAACAGGAGGAGGCAAGAAGCAAGTGACTAACTGGGAGAAGAGAGAATAACAAACGCGAAAGCTTTATGATGGAGTGTTACCTTGAGCTATCTCTTCAGCTAATGGGTTTGGATCTGAAAATCAGCTTAGATCTGGATGCTGAGCAAGAGATTATGGCTTTTTATTAGGATGCCTACCTTGAGCCTCCTGCTCCTTTTTTTTTTTTTTGTTAAGATTTTATTTATTTTTCTGACAGAGAGAGGCATAGTGAAAGAGGGAACACAAGCAGGGGAAGTGGGAGAGGGAGGAGGAGGCTTCCACCTGAGCAGGGAGCCCGATGCAGGGCTCAATCCCAGGACCCTGGGATCATGACCTGAGCGGAAGGCAGACGCTTAACAACTGAGCCACCTTGGCACCCCAAGTCTCCTGCTCCTTTCTTATTGCTTTTTGTGATTTGGGATGTTGCCGTGATGAACACTGTACTCTATTATAATCTTCTCCAGAGCTCCCCATGTGCCAACTCTTGGCTGTTCCCCTGACATTGCCACTCATAATAGTAATTATGGCCTCCTGGCTTTTGGCAGTTAAATGCTTCCACTTTTCTAATTCTGTGACCATTTCTCCTTCCATCAGTTTAGTTCCACAGAGGAGGCACTTCTGAATTTCTTAGTGATTCTGGTGCCCCTCTTTACCAGTATGTTCCTGATGACCTTGGTTTATGATGTGTCCTCTGGGGAGTTAAATAGAAGGTAATCCTGGATCCGTTGGGCTTTTGTAATATATCTAGTCCAGCACGCCTACATCTCTTAACTCCCTTCCCTGCCTCTGCTGTCTTCTGGACACGCACAGGCATTTATACTTTACTGAGGGTTGCTGTTGTTTTTCTCATGCTTCTAACTGCCAATCCTACAGAAAGTTTGCCTCATCTCTGGAAGTCCTGGTTAAGATCTAAAATCCCATGTGTCTCTTAGTTGATGAATTCTTGCTTATCTATTCTGACATTCTAGCCCCCTTATCAAGTACCCTCAAAATCTAATCCCATGGTCAGTATGTATGTGCCAGGTAGTTTATATACTTCTTTAGATGTACAGTCTCTTTTCTTTTACCAGGCATGGCCAGTCATTAGCTGGGTTATGCTAAGATTTAGTCCTAATTACTGGTCTTACAACAAGAAGAGGTAGGGGCAGGTCCTGAGGGGTATATCTTTTGCCTTGTAGAGGACAGCTTTATCTATATTCCACTGGCCAGAATTTAGTTATTCAGCTGCTTATAACTCCAAAGGAAGCTTCCTGATGAAATGTGTGTTCTGAGGAAGCAGAAGTAACAGGTTTGATGAGCATGTAGCCAATTTCTGCTGCAATATCTTTAGGGTTTAAAAGGGTATATTGTCCTGGAAGGAAACTGACCTTTTTCAGCTCTCAACATGCTGTTTTTTAGGCCTCAAGTAGTTCCAGTGGGATTAGCTTTCTTTTTACGGAGCTATAGCTGCTAATGTTTGGTCAAACACACTTTCTACTAGTTCTTGCAACCCCACCCCTGTTCATTTTTTTTTCCAGTTCATATTTTTAGATTGCCTAAATTACATTTCATATGTTTTAAAATTATATTTACTTATGTTTCATCACATATATTTGCATTTTAAAAGATTTTCTATATTGGTATATCTTAAATTGGGATAAAAATTTTTTCGCTGTAAAAACAAATTGAAGTAGTAGTTAAATAACACAGAACAATTGAACATAAGGTGAATGTTATGTAGTTGGAGATATATTCTTGAAAGATTGCTTCTCAATCAAATCAAACTTTGCCATTGGTAGTTATTAAAAATTAGGAGAAAGGGGAACACTCCTACGTTATTGGTGGGAATGCAAGCTGGTGCAGCTACTCTGGAAAACAGTATGGAGTTTCCTCAAAAAGTTGAAAGTAGAGCTACCCTACCACCCAGCAATCGCACTACTGGCTATTTACCCTAAAGATACAAATGTAGGCATCCAAAGGGGCATGTGTACCCGAATGTTTATAGCAGCAATGTCCACAATAGCCAAACTATGGAAAGAACCTAGATGTCCATCAACAGATGAATTGATTAAGAAGATGTGGTGTAGGGGCACCTGGGTGGTTCAGTGGGTTAAGCCTCTGCCTTCGGCTCGGGTCATGATCTCAGGGTCCTGGGATTGAGTCCCGCATCGGGCTCTCTGCTCAGCAGGGAGCCTGCTTCCTCCTCTCTCTCTCTGCCTGCCTCTCTGCCTACTTGCGATCTCTCTCTCAAATAAATAAAAAAATCTTAAAAAAAAAGATGTGGTGTATATATATACAATGAATACTATGCAGTCATTAAAAACCCCTGAAATCTTGCCATTTGCCATGATGTGGATGGAACTAGAGAGTATTATGCTAAGCAAAATAAGTCAATCAGAGAAAGACAATTATCATATAATCTCTCTGATATGAGGAATTTGAGAGGCACGGTGGGGTGGGGGGGTTGTGGGGGCAAGGGAGGGAAGTGAAACAAGAGGGACCAGGGAGGCAGACAAACCCTAAGAGACTCTTAATCTCAGGAAACAAACTGATGGTTGTTGGAGGTGGAGAGGGGTGGGCGGGGGAGGGAGGGATAGAGTGGCTGCATTATGGGAGGGTATGTGCTATGGTGAGTGCTGTGAATTGTGTAAGACTGATGAGTCACAGACTTGTACCCCTGAAGCAAATAATACATTATAGGTTAATAAAAACAATTAGAGATTTGACACAATGATAAAAGAGTGGGTTGGTTAAAGAAATCCAGAGATCTAGAAGAGGTTATAGACTTTAGTTATGTCTTATAAATACACTCCTAAAAAAATCCAGGCACACTTTGTTGTCCTTGTAATGATTCACACACAAAAGAACAGCTTGATAAAAGATGAAACAAAGAAAAATAATTAGTTATGAGCATATCTTTTCAAAATGCAGTATGGCATAATTTAGGAGGTAACGAGCCTCATCTCTTACCACAAATCATTTTAGAAAAAAAATCCCTCATTTACAGCATTCTGCTTACTATTCTAATCATTTGACATTTAAATATGGTTTGCATCATCAAAGAGATTTTCTGTGAAGGAGAGCAGTATTTTAATTTTCATTTCACACATGAAGAAACGGAGGTATCGACTATGTAGCACATTAAAGTTCCACATAAGTGGATTGGAATTCTAATTGATTGCTTCTGACTTTCAGGCTTAATGTTTCCATGTATCAGAGAAACTTTAATCATAGACTATTAAAGTTGAAAGTGATCTTAAAGAGGGTCTGTCTTATTATAATTGAGGAAAATGAAGTGAAGAGAGACTAAGTAACTTGACTGTTACACAGCTAGTTCACCCATTTAATGCACAGGTATGTTCTTTGTTGTAATGAGCACTATGTTTTAGTTATTGTGCTAAATTCTGAAATTGAATCCTGCCTTTAAGGGACTCATAGTTTGATGGAGGAGACTGACATCTTAAGGTGTATTCAGATAAATTGTGTTATAGTTGATCAAAAGTCAGTGGATATGAACCATGAGAGACTATGGACTCTGAAAAACAACCTGAGGGTTTTGAAGGGGCGGGGGGTGGGAAGTTGGGGGAGCCAGGTGGTGGGTATTATGGAGGGCACGCATTGCATGGAGCACTGGGTGTGGTGTAAAACTATGAATTCTGTTACGCTGAAAAGAAATGAAATAAAAAAAAAAAGAAATATTTCAAAGAAATGAAAAAAATAGTCAGTGGTGGATCCTAGGCAGGGGAATTTTCTTTCTTTTTTTTTTTCCCCGTTTTGATTTTAATTTTTTATTTCTTTAATTTCTTTTCAGTGTACCAGAATTCATTGTTTATGCACCACACCCAGTGCTCCATGCAATACCTGCCCTCCATAATACCCACCACCAGGCTCACCCAACCTCCCCCCCCCCCCCCCCCCCCCCCCCCCCCCCCCCCCCCCCCCCCCGCCCCTTCAAAACCATCAGATTGTTTTTCAGAGTCCATAGTCTCTCATGGTTCGTCTCTAGGGGAATTTTCCAATTCAATTTGTATTTTATAAAGATTATGCTGGTAGTATTATGGAGATTTTATCCCATTCTGCTTTTTTTTTTCTATTCAGAACATTTAAAATCTTTTTTTTTTCTTATGGGAAATCTTTCCTGGTACCATGAGTTTATATTTTTTGTTCTTACTGTATGCTGTCATATTGTTGGGGTCTGTTATCAAAGGAGCGAGACTGATACAAAGCGAAGGTCAAGCAAAGCTTTAATTTGTGCCAGTATCGAAAATCAAACCAACCGGCCTGGGCTGTCTCTTACAGAGAGAGCGACCACCCCCAGCCTCAGAGACTAGCTTTTATAGAGAAAAAGCCATGTGGTTGAGCAGGGCCAATGAGATTTTAACACACAGAGAAAGTTGCATAGTCATGCTAGGTCACACACAGGTGGCCAATTGAATTACAATTTATCCTAGAGTAGCTATTTGAACTAGTCTATCACTTTGGTGAGAATTGGCCCTCAAGTTGGTGCCCAAAAAGGTGGGGCCCACATTCTTTGGTGTTAGGGAGATAGTATGTGTGCTTTACTGATTGGATGCCTCCATCTGGCCTGACTTGTCCTTGCAACTGGGCTCTGTTATCAGGGACTGGTCAGCTACATTTTACTGGTTTCCCAGACTTGTTTCTAAGTAAATTCCTCTGGGGGGGCAGGGTCATTTTAATTTTACTGCACAAACAACAAAATGGCTGTTTTACTGAGATGGAGTCACTCTGGCTAAGTAGGCCCTTACAATATCACTGTATTTGACCTAACAACTTAGAACTGTCCAAAGAAACGCTTGATTCCCCCCCTTGCTATCCCTCACAAACCTTTCCTTATTTCTGACATACTCATTCCAGTTAACAACAACACTCTATACCCAGGCTTCTCATGCTACACTCTCTGATTCCTCATTTTCCTCACCCCCATGTCCAAACTATCCTCAGGTTTCTGTGACTGTACCTCTAAATATACCTCAAATACACTTATATTTCTTGCTTATTCCATTGCGACTACTCTAGTTCTAAGCCACCTTCATCTCTTTCTTGGATTGCTTTCATAGTTGCCTTACTAGTCTACCTGATTATACCTTCATTCCTGGAATTCATTTTTTAAACAGCAGCTAGAAATGTCCTTTAAAAATGTAAATTTGATCATGTAATTTCCCTGCCTTAAACTTTCCAATGGACTTCCATTGTAATTATGATAAAATTCAGATTTTTACCATGTTTTATAAAACTCTTATTGACTTTTCAATATTGACTTATTGACTTTTCTGGTTTTATTTTTAATCTCCTGTTATTTTCTTCCTTGCTCAGTGTGCTTCAGCTTGTCCTTTTCTGAGGGCTTTTCTACTGGTTCTTTTCTCCTGCATGGGATACTCTGTTTCTGAATCTTTTCATCATTCTGGTCTTAATTCAGATCTGAAAAGCCCTCTTCAGCCACCCAGACTAACTAGGCTTCCTTCCTTTCCCATGTATTCCTTATCATATCAATATTTATTATGTTTCTAGTAGTATCTACCATTATTTGAAATTATCCTGGCATTTACAACTTTTTTTTTTTTTAGAGGAGGATCCTTTCTGTTTTCACTGTTATATTCTTAGGGACTAAAACAGTGCCTTCACATATTATTAGGTAATCAACAGTATTTTTTAGATGAGTAAATGAGTTATAGCATTTACCACACTTTGTGCTATCAATAGCTTAATTCTCTTTCTCTAGAGACTGTAAGCTCTAGAAGAGTGGGAAGCATGCCTCCCTTGCTCATCACTGTATATGCAGAGCTTAGCAGATAATAGGGACTTAAGTATTTGCTGATGGATAAATATATGATTAATTCACTGATTGAGACTGGAGTTAGAGAGGACAGTTTGGAGACTGTTGAGGTGATCACTTGAAGTATAATAAGGGCATTAACAGAACCAATGGCAGAAGGGACAAAAAGGAAGTAAGAGATTTAAGAGACCCAAAGGAAATATACTAGAGAATACTCAGCCCTTATTAAAAGGGTTCACTATAATAAAGGAGGGGACAAAGTCTGGGTGAAAGTGAAGAAGATGGTACCATTTACAAAGACAAGGAAAAGCAGATTTGTAGCAGAATGGGATAAGGGGAAGAGTGAGTTGAGATAAGGCAAGAAAGGGGTGAGTTTAGGTTTGAACTATGTGAGTTTGTGATGCTGGCAATGTGGGCATCTGGAATCACAAACTCAGTATGTGGGATATCTGGCAGAAATTTTAATAAGATATAAACTTTGGTGCCCAAGAGAGATGTCTAAGCTGGATTTATGGATTATTGTGATACATAGGTTATATTTGGGCAGCTAAGAAATTGTGATTGTTTGAATGTTAGACCACATGCTTCTTCTTATTGGCAACTCCCTGCTGGCCCATTATTGAGGGAGGATCAGATTTTCTACCCTGCTCACATTGGGCTTGGCCATGTGACTTTCCTTGGCATATGAATTGTGAAGTGATGTACCTCTTATGAGAATAAGTTTTAAGAAAGATCTTGTGGTCCACTATCTTTCTCTGCCATGAGATGGGTGTATTTCAGATAGGGGCTACTCCTTTAGTAACCAAGATGCTGAGCCAGGCTATAGTGTTGACCTATAAGAGACATACACATGCATGAGAAATAAGCTTTTATTATAAACAGCTGAGATTTTGGGTTTGTATGTTGCTGCAGCATAATTTAGCAAAAGCTGACCGATACAGAGAGAGAATAGTGAGTGTCTAGAGTTGAGAATAGAAGAGGGTGAAGGTCATAATTCCTAGGGAAATTTAAGTGTGAGTCCAGGAAAAGGAGCTCACAAAGGAGACAAAGCAGACTCCTGTGGTGGAAGGAGAATAAAGGGAGAAGGAATATATCACAAAAGCTGAAGGAGAAATGGAAAGAATAAGAGAGTAGTAAATGGTATCAAATGATATAGAAGGTTTTAATAGTAGGAACTGAAAAGTGTTCATGGAATTAAAAAAAATAAATACATTGGTGATCTTATGAGAGCAGTTCTAGTTGAGTGATTAGGGAGTTCCTTAGTGACAGAGATGACAAGGGTAGAATTCATCATTCAGTTTGTCACTAATGCTGCTTCCTGCATGATGCCTGTTTTGATCCTCCTCCAGTCCAGTATATTTCCTTTTGCCTAACCTCAATGCACTCATTATATTCTGTGTTTCTTTCTTTAATTCTTATTTTATATTTTATTTTATGAGAGAGAGAGAGAGAGAGAGAGAGAGAGAGAGAGAATGTGTGTGTGTGTGTGTGTGTGTGTGTGTGTGTGTGTGCCTGAGCAGGGTAAGCAGCAGAGGGAGAGGGAGAAGCAGACTCCGGTTGAGCAGGGAGCCTGATTTGAGGCTCAGTCCTGGGACTCTGGGATCATGACCTGAGCTGGAGGCAGATGCTTAATCAACTGAGCCACCCACTCTGTTTTTCTTTCTGACTGCTAACCTAGTAGGAAGAATTTCACTTTATCATTTAGAGTTTCAAATGGAAGATGGAAAGAATCCCGTTACCCAGCGGTCAGATTTTTCTTCTAAAATAAAGTACCTATAAATGACCATTACAGATATAAAGGAGAAGTAGTAAATTTTGAGATGCAAGTACATACTGTTTAAGAAATGAGTAAAATTCCGAGAATTTATAGATTCTGTTTAAAATGGAAGGTAGTCCTTACTGAGATGTCTAAGGAGTGTAAACGTGATTTCCTTTCATTTTCGTGATTTATTTACTCGAAGGTATACTACCCTCACCTCATCTTTGTTTGTCCCTCATTCCATCTCTGAATCTCCTCCCATTACAGAGATTTATTTCATTCTTAAACAACCCCTTCACTCATTCTGTCTCCATCTTTAAAGCAATCTGAATTTTAACCAATTTCTATCTCCACCCTCTCCCCACCCCTCTTTGAACTAATTTCAAAGGATTGAGACTTAGGGTTGATGTGCCTGTCTTAACACATGGTGCACAGTAATCAAAAGTTTTCATCTTTCAGCTTTTAGGAAGTATCCAAATGCCCCAATACCAAAATGTCCCTGAGTCAAAACTCCTGAGTTAAATGGACATGTCAAGGTGCCACTGTGTTTCTGAGAGGGGTTTACTTGAGATCTTAATAGTTTTGAGTTTACAGAATCAAATTATCTACTTCATAGGGTCACCTAGACTCAACAGACTTTACAATGTCAGTGTCTATAGCTTCTCCCAGGAATCCCCTTTTCTCCCTGCTCTGCTTTTATACCCATTCACAGACAGTACCAGTTCAATCCCAGTGCATTGTTAGACAAGATGAGGCTATGATTGTATTGACTTCATATATTTCACTCTTGAAAACAGAATTAATCATCATCATAATAACTTTGACCTAACTTAGAGAGCCACGTTTTTAAAACTCAATTTTCCAAAACAGTTTGTAACCAGAAATTGAGCATAAGGACATTTCTGGGCTAATAAAATACAGTTTGCTGTAAAGCTTCTGCACTCAAAACTTTATGTAGCAAATTAAGCAGCTGTACAAAGGCATATTCCTAGGAAAATGACAGATGACAGCCTGACTCATGGGAGAAATGAGGAAAATGTCGGTCTTACAATATAGTAAAATAATTGGTGATTAGGAAAGGAAGAGAATTAACATTTATCTCATTTGTTATACGCCAGTTATCTTAAATATGTTATCTCACTCAATCCTTATAACAGTTCTATAAGGTTTTTTTTTCTTTTTGTACAGATGAGGAAACTGAGACTCAGCAACTGTTACATGATTTGTCCAAGGTCACATAGCTAATACATAAAACGGAGACAAAGAAGATGTTTAAAAAAATAATAATGGCTAACAGTTTTGTGGCAGGCAGGATTCTAATTCCATTATGTGTATCAATACTTAATCTTCACAGTGGTCTGATGAAGTAAATAGGAGTATCAGAATTTTACGGATGAGGATTTTAAAGCCCAAAGAGTACCATACCCAAGTCATATGGTTAGTGACAGAAATGTAATTCAAATCCACACTGTCTGATTTCAGAGCCTGTGCTTTTTACCCATTAGGATAAAATGCCTTTGCAAGCATTTATAATCTTACTAAGAGAAGAGGGCACTAATCCGTAGTTCCTTTTTTCCTTCCTTCTGATATCCAGCCCTTACTTCTTCTTCTTTTTTTCCCCAGCCCTTACTTCTTCCTTTCTTCAAGCATTTGTTCCTAAAGGAAAACTTTTTAACATGCGGTCTCTCTTCTTAACCATTACTCTATGCTCTCTGTTAGTATTTGTTACTTTTTATTCCACTCGAGTTGTTTCCTTTAATTCCAGCAATAGCTCTGAACATTAATATCCTTGTGTTAAAAGCACATGGAACAAAGTTCATATGGTAAACATGCTGCACATTGAAAACTCAAACTAGGTTTGGATCACTTGTACATTCTTGATGGGAATGGAAAGTGGCACAATCCTTCTGGAAAGGGGTTTAACACCTTCTTATAAGATAAACATGCAGTTACAATATATTCATACAAAATCCTATACACAAATATTAATAGCAGCTCTATTTGTAGTAGCCAGTATCTGGAATCAGCCCAGTTGTCCCTCAGTAGGTGACTGGTTAAACAATTTCTAGTGCATTCATACCATGGAACTCAGCAGTGAAAAGGGATATGCTATTGATATACAAAATAACTTGGAGGAATCTCCAGGGAATCATGCTTAGTGTGAGAAAGTCAGTTGCAAAAAGTTACATAGTATATGATTTCATTTACATATTTGGAATGAAAAGATTTAAAAAATGGAATATAGGTTAGTGGTTTGCTAGGAGTTAGGGATGGAAATGGGGATGGGATGAAGGGAGTGGGGTTATAAAATGGCAAGAGGGATCCTTGCTGCTATTGAAGTGTTCAGTATTTTGACGGTGGTGGTGGATACAGGAACCTACACATGTGGTAAATTGTTCAGAATTAAATATGCATGCATGCATGTGCACACACATATACAAATAAAACTGAGGACATAGGAATAAGATCAGTGTGTGTTAACGGCTATATCCTGGTTGTGACAATGTACTGTATGTAATATTGCATTATATAGTATTTTAGTTACCATTGGGGGAAAATGGATGTAGTATACAAGGCATTTCTCTGTCATTTCTTAAAACTGCCTATCAGTCTATAATTACGTCAATGAAATTTTTTATTAAAAAGTGTACCAGGGAATGAATAGACCTATAGAAAAGAAAGAGAAACAGGCAGTACAGTTAAATAAGAAAAATATGTTATACAAAAGTATTTGCTCTAGGTGCTTATATAGCCAAATATTCATGATAGTTACCTACAAATGAAGGATATAAGTAGTTTTTCCTTCACTTTCTTTTTTTCTTTTAATTTTGGCTATTTATATTCTTTTTAGTAAATTAATTTATACTATTGCTCTTGTAAAAAAACACATCTGTACTGGTTATAAAAAGCAAACTGAGTTTGGATTGCTCAAAAATATGTGCTCTTAGGTATTATGTGAGGAAATTAATAACTAGGTGGTTGAATAGAGTTTGTAATATAGGCTAATTTTTTAAATTTCTTTTCAGCGTAACAGTATTCATTGTTTTTGCACCACACCCAGTGCTCCATGCAATGCGTGTCCTCCATAATACCCACCACCTGGCTCCCCCAACACCCACCCCCCACCACTTCAAAACCCTCAGGTTGTTTTTCAGAGTCCATAGTCTCTCATGGTTCATTTCCCCCTCCAATTTCCCTCCACTCCCTTCTCCTCTCCATCTCCCCATGTCTTCCATGTTATTTGTTATGCTCCACAAATAAGTGAAACCATATGATAATTGACTCTCTCTGCTTGACTTATTTCACTCAGCATAATCTCTTCCAGTCCCGTCCATGTTGC